>APFE030307798.1:0-17062 GCA_000404065.3 Pinus taeda | reverse complement strand
TCCGTGAGATGCGTGGAGCACAAATTGTAATAAGTCAAGTCGAAGGGTTGTCCACCCAAAGAAAATGTAAAATAGTGTAAGCTGAGTCAGGGCGCCCATTTTCCGTGGACCATGGAAAGGTATAAATAAAGCAAGGCTCTAGAGTTAGGAGGTAAGTTTTTGGTTGATATTCATTATTGATCTGACATGTAATGGATTTATGAGACAAATAATTTTGGTGTGTCTATAAGTCTGAGTCAAGGGTATTGGTAGAAGGAGGCTATGTAGCTATGTGCGCAGAGGCCTGGTAGAGTCAGCAACTATATGCGCGAACCCTTGCAACTAGGTGCACAAGGCAGATCTGCGTGTAGTGGAAAGAAGATTAATAAAAATAAGAACTTCTAAATCATTGTGTGTTTTCTACGGATCTCTTTACTGCTTATGTACTAAAATTATGTGTTATCTATTTATGGTTGCGTGCATGAGGTTCTAATATTAAATGTTTGCTTAAAGGCTATTATTAAAAGTTGAGCTTGGTAATAATTTCATTAATAAGCAAGTATACCCACACATATCTACGTGAGAATCTGATAACTCTACAGAGTGGTGTGAGGCCCTAGATCAATGCACAAACCATCCAAACCACATCAAGACATCCCAAGGGTGTGGAAACCTAGTTCCAACACCCTCCCTTGCTACCTTGGGTGAGATCTCACTCTGGGCTCAACGGGATGTTGCTGAATGAGTTGGTAGCTGTGGGATTTGCTTGGCTAAATATCTCTTACAAACCTCGGTCAGGCCCAAACAAGCCAACAACTGGTTCTATTACCAGGACCGAGATCTACCTAAGGGATGTTTGATGTTGAAACACTGCAACCCTATGAAGAAAGAGCTTGAAGATTGGTTGGATCAGAAGCTTTACGAGTTCGCGATTCAAGAAAACAAAAATCCGAGAATATCAGAAGAACAATGGTTGGATTGATACATATACAAGGATATCCACGAGATCTTCTTCGTGATATTCCCAGTAGAATTGTACAAGCGGATCGCAAGGATAGCTGATAGTGTCAGAAGGTGAATACTAGATCAACCTATCATGTGGACCCCAGAATTGGTGTGTAGGCTAGAAGCATCTGAAGACAAAATCATGCGCATAGTAGATCACTGGTTGGATCGGATAATAGGAGGGTTTATCACTAAGTTTGCGATAGACACGACTATCAGTTATATTGAGGTAGAGAGGTGCTTTCTCCAATGACTGAGGGGTAAGTATATCAAATCATTGAATACTTGGATTAAATGCTATTATGTGAAAACCATATTATGTGCACTTATTAATGTCTGGTGTAACGCAGAGCGGAAGAGGCTACCGAGGAACTGAGGGATTAGAGAACAGTGTGTTGATTTCGATTTCTTGAGAATGTGAGGAAGATCTCATGGGGTTGTCTCCAAGTGCAGTCTGGTTGATTAAGGGGCGCTTTCCACTGATACCACCTCCACCCATGCCATCACCTACTTCACTTACATCAAATCCATCTTCACCCACCCAACCTCCACCACCACAGAAAGTTGGGATGGCGAGCGTAGTCAAGTTATCGATATCTAGGGGCATGGGAATGTGGAACCAGATCAGTTTTGGTTTGTGGTAAAGGTTGTATAAGAAGCTCAAGGCCTAATGGATGATAACATATAAAAGGCTACTCTGTTTAGCGCGGTACAGGACTGCGTGTTGACATGGTATATAAAGTATTCAAGCGATCATCCGAATGTGGGGATAGTAGCGATCTAGGATGCATTGAACAAAGAATTTGGTCGGCCAAAATCAGAGACACAATTAGTCATTGGGTTCAAAGAGATCGTGATGATGCCTCATGAAACTCCACGGGATTTAGATCAGAGGTTGAAAAGCATGATTCGTGAGGCAAACATGACATTGATGGATGTGCAACACTGCACGTGGTTTGTAGCATCCTTAACACCACATCTAAGGATGGCGCCATTGCAAAAAAAGATCTCAACCCAAGCCAAAGCATTAGACACCGCAATGAGGTTGCACAAAACTCCAATACATGATCTGGGGCTGGGAGTTCAGCAAATACACCCGCAGATACAAATCCTATGCTTAGAGATGAAAATTTTGAAATAAGGACATGCACAGTGGTCCAAAGCATGCGAGGCAGTGTGGTGTATCAAATGTAAGGGCCAGGGCCATGATAAGGATCATTGTCCATCCTTTGCAAACTATGTGGTGGTGGGAGGACCAATACCATTACGGCGAGAGGTAAAGGTTGGCACAAGTGTGACGGTCGGGCTCTGGTGTGGAATCTATCAGGTCGGAGGGAAGCATGCCATGGGCAATTGTCATCTACTGCAGATCCTGAGACAAACCCCCCCTCAATAATTATTTTTCAGCTTTTGTAGGATGATGGGTCACGATGAAAGAAATTCTTGAAGTTACGAAATGTTGATGGATCGAACACCTACTTACAAGATGCAGATGGAGGTTTATGGGTAGAATCAGGTTGCAACAATAGTGTGAGGTAGATTCCAAGGATGAGGATGAGGCCGAGGGGGAATGGGACCTGGACGCAGATGGGAAAAATTAATCTGTTATAATTGTGGAGGACTGGGGCACTACGCACGTGATTTCATGAACTCTACGAGAACCAGTTGCCTGTATTGTTACCAATTTGACCATGAAGTAGTCGATTGCCCCACACTAATTGCCCAAATGCGGTAAAAAGGGGTGCTTCTGGCTAACCCCACCCAGAACGTCCAAATGATGAAGGAAGAACTGCATGAGGAAGATTCTAACGTGAATATGATGCTTAGAAGTGTCACAACTACAAGATAAGACAAAGAGAAGTAACCAACAGAGGATGCATGGGTTCAGAGGGCCCTCAAAAATTAACCAAAATTTTATTTGGAGTGGACGAAGGAATAATTTATGGAAGCGCAAAAGAACTTTGTGAAAGCTTCTACTTCAGGTAGCAAGGATCAAATGGAGCTAGAGGGGGATACTTCTATGCTAACTACCTTCCTAGAGACATGTATGAATTTATTACGGGATGCGAAAGTAGTGGAACGATTGCAAGAATTGATAACTATGTGCGCGGGATCAGACGAACCTCGAATGATCTTGAAGTTGGGAAAGCATGCATTGCAAATGAGGCAGGAAATGTTATTGACATCCTAGATTGGGGACTATGAGATGGATAAGGTTATTCTAGACTTGGGGTCAGACGAGAATGTGATACCTAGACAGACCTAGGAGTCCATGGGTAGGCCCACACTATAGTGGTCTCCTATTCAATTGCGGATGGCAAACCAACAAAAGATCTTACCTATGGGAAGACTGCAAGGCGTTACAGTAGACATCGATGGTGTAAGCACACAAACTAATTCTGAGGTCATAGAAATTGTGCATGACAGTAATCCATATCCTACATTGTTAGGGATACATTTGGCAATGGATATGAATGGGGTCATACACCTAAAGAAGTGAAAAAATGATATTCAAAAAGAAATCTCTCCTCATAGTGGTTTTGTTTGACCCAGCCGAAGGAATGCACTATACTGAGCGAGTGCGCGACGGGGACAATGATGGTGAATTGGACTGTATCTACCAGATCACAATGCAAGATCAACATCGAGTGAATCTGATAGAAGATGGAAGAATATCATGGGACTGTGATAGTTCCTGCATGTCAAACTGAGATGAAGAGATTTAGTGATGGCAGAACTGATTACATGAGGTAAAGACTCTAAATTGTAATAGGATGGTTAGATCACTAGGCCATGTAATCATAGAGGCAAGGGAGTGGCTCACTGAGGAGGATGCCATGAAAGCGAAGGAACTAGTCGACCAATGTGAAATAATGAAGCCAAGACAAAATCCATAGGAGGTGTACATGACCAAAAATTTGGCAAAGGTGGCACAGATATCAGGGATAGGTGTGCATAAGCATCCATCATGAGATCAGCTGTAGGTGTTTGTGGTACAGGCACCCAACCGGATAAGAATCCCAAGTTCGCTAGCAACCCACGACAAAGTTAGGAGAGGAATAGGGGGAAGCATGCTCAACGTCCGTTCTAGGAAATGACCCTCTAGGAAGTCCTGGATACCATGGACTCAATGGGGCTATAATAGAAGGGTGGCATAGATGAAATTGTCAATAATTAGATAGGAGGGAGACTAGAATAAGTAGGATACCCGCAGGCCTCACGAAATCAAGGAACTATGGACACAATTCAGGAAGGAAAGTGTGCCAGTCGGGGATGAAATCAACAAGATTACAACTAGTGACACCCATGGAGGTTGCGCATGGTTGCACATAAGGAAATCAGATCCGGTCAAGTATCCCACGAAATAAGAACAAGCCGTGACCCTACTATCATGCCTGTGCCCACACCTATGGAAGGATATACCCAACACAATGGTGCACGAAGGAAGAACGACTACAAAGGAACTTGAAAGGTGCTCGCAGCCCCGACTAGCAAGGAAATGGAGAACTCGCACCAAGGGTGCAACCACCTGACTAGTTGTAGAAGGCACACTCTCAGCGCCCCAAGCAGTTGAAAGAAGGTGTGAGACTATAAACAAGTATGTGGAAGGTTAATGTGCCAAAGAGGATCTGCATAGAGGTAGACATGCCATGAGATCATTGCTACGCCCAAGCGACTGAGCTAATGTGCAGAAATGTCGAGAAGTGACCGTTAACACCACTGCTTCTGACAAGAAAGCTGAGTTACGTCAGGGAGAAGAGGGTGGCAGTCCATTAACATGAATGTTTTGGTTAAAATTGGAGGGAAGGGATCCATTCAAAATTAAATGTTCCTCTAACACCTTGGGTACAGCACCGGGAGATCTGTGCTTTGAACCAATAATGAACAGCAAGCACTTGGCTACTAGGTATCCCATGAGTACCATGGTGAGAACCCGAGCATGGTTCATGGAAGAACTATAATCAACCCAACAGGAGCCAGATGAACTATAATCAACCTACATGGGAATTTGACCTTTCCTTTCCATCCATTGACTTCATTTTCACTAGTTGATGGTGTGTTATCAACATGATCGCCAGAGACCGATGACACCAGATGGTGTGAACGGGGAGACCATTCTCTCAAGATCTGAGGGATGCACGAACATTCACAATGAAGGTGGTCCCCTTTGCAAATTATGCATGGAAATCTAGGTTCGGAAATTTCGGTGTGTGATTTTCCCCAGATGTTGTATGGTTGCCCCCTTTCATAACTGACTTCTTCTTCTTCTCCTTCCCTTTCTTCTTCTTCTCAGCTACTCGATTAATAACATCATTATTTTCACCAAGTGAAGAGGAAGAATGGGGGGGGGAAACAAAAGAAGTAGAAGGCGAAGGGTCAACGCTATTATTAACTAGTTGCTGATTGGATTGCTGAATATCTCCCAAGGAGGAGAAAGTACTAGGATTCCCTTCAAAAGATATTGCTTGATTGGTAGAATCCATTATCTCAACCTAAGATCAACGAAGGAATAGGGATGTTAATCCGAATTTAATAAATTTTAATGATGCTTTGACACAACTTCACTTTTTCAATTTTTAAGAGTCGATAAAAAGCTAAAGATGTCTCTATTCCCCTTCGATTTTTAATGAGCCTGAAGTGACAAGTTCTCAGATTTTTAATGAGCCTGAAGATTTTTAAGGAGTTGAAAAGGAATGAAAGTGACTACTCTAGAAATATAGATAGAGGGATTACCAAACGAATCGTAAAACTGCAATACACACCTTGGTGATAAATTAAAGAGAAATTACCAAGGACTTATCTACGATAGCCAATCTTCCCGAATGTTGTGTTCAGTGCATTGCAATCGATAGGGTGGCAGACATGACTTCCTATGGATAAAGGATATAAGTCTACTGTGGTCTCCCAATATATACTCGGTATGAGGAGCACAATTCCGTACTAGCATTTGTTGTATCAAAGAGGAGGAATCATCCAACCTTCGATGGAAACGATAGTTACTAGATTTCACAATGCTGGAACACATCTCTACCCTAGACTTCTAGATGTGTTGCGTTAGGTTCCAAAGCATTGATAAGTTCATTGAGATTTATTTTAGAGTTGATCTTGCTTATATGTTTTCCTTTCATGGTTCACCACGTGATGTAGATGTAAAATTCCTAAATATGCAATATAAATGATAAACAATCATTCTTTACTTTTAGCAATGAAAATCCTAGCTACTAAGAAAAGAAGATTACGATTTCTTTCAAACAGAGAGCAAAGAGAACACACTAAATGCACTTTCCCGAAATCATTTTTCCCACATAGTCTAAATGCAAATGCAAATGCATGTATTTTTTTCGTTCCTTTTAATGTGAAGAATGCAAAAAAAGGAAACTAAGTACAAATCTGAACTATTTTCTTCAAAGCGACATTTTGACAATTTCATTTCAAAATGAAAGTAAGACTAAAACAACACTTTTGGATTTCAAATAGAGAAATGATATTGATGCTTCAAATATTAAAAATTTAAATCAAATACATGAAAAAAAGTACAATCGACTATCTAGAGGAGGAAGACATTATGACACTCTTCTTTTTGACTAAAAATGACAATTACAACACTTTTTTGCATCAAAATGACAGTTCGATTAAGCTACTTTTTAACAAAGGATCGTAAATGATGGACAAATACATAAAAAACAATAACTAATCCTAATGAATGGAGGTTGGACTATGCAAACCAAGGAGGCTTCAACAATGAGATATTGATCACAAGCAGAAAAACAACTAAATAGAACTGAAAACAAGGACAAAAAAACCAAAATTTCAAAGAGAGAAATAGGATTACTCAGTCATCACACTTGTGCTTCACAGAAACAGGGATGAATTTCATGTGCTATAGATGGAAGGTGCAGTGCATAATGGCTTCCAGTGATGGACAGTGTGATGGGCCAGGGAGTGAAACTGAGGTGGCTTTTTGCTCAAATTTGCAACTGAGTTCAGTGACTTAAGTTGAGCTATGATAGATAGTAAAAAAAAAAATTACAAGGGTATAATCTTAAGAGGTTATTGAGCTACCACAAGGGTGTTTAGAATTCTTGTAAGTCAGATGTTCAGTTCATAAACTAACTCGGAGATTGACTGAAGCAACATTCATCTATTTTGCAATTGCATGGCAAGAGCAGTTCGAAGGCTATCTAGCTAACTTCAAGCTCCATCTGTAGTTTATAAAGAAAAAAAAATAACAAATAAACAAACTATTCACACCCCAGTGGAGTCGCCATTTTGCTTCTGGAAAAACTAGTGTCTTTTCGATCTGTTAGTCCCACTAAGATTGGCAGCTATCTTAGAAACAAACAATCAAAACAATTTGCAATTTCCTCTATGTATGATAGGTAAGAGAGAATCAAAGGACCAAATTGGATCTTCCACTTGACTCCTTTCTCGATTTCTCTCCCCTTTGATAGAGCTTGCAATTCCTATATTACTTGTCTCACTTAAAGAATACCTGTAGAAACAAAGTAGCAAAACACCATCAAAGCATATCCATCTATTATATCATAAACAATGCAGAATCATAAATACATTGAACATACAAGGGCATTTACAAATGGCAGGATTCACAAGTACACGATTGTATGGAGGAAAACTCAAAGAACTTTATTAAAATAGAATGGAGAATTACAACCTAGTTGTCTGATCCAGCATCATCCTCCCAGCATCAAAGCCCTCTTCACCTCCTGAAAAGCAAGATCACCGAACAATGTAATGCTTCTTCTCAAAGACAAACTATCAGCACTTCCTTACAAATTACAAAATTCCGGCCTCGAGATCTCTCAGATGAGGGATCCATTTATAGATGTTTGTAGAGGTGTGAATCATCTCTGGGTTTTTGATTAGTGTCATTCCACTTGTAGTTCTTAGTTCCATGTGGAGATTTCTTTGATCCCTTACTCATCCCTAGGTGAATTCAGAGAGGCAAGTGTCATAGGAGAAGTTTCTAGAAGATTCCATGAGCATCCACCTAGCAAACTGTGTCACACATTTTTCCATTCTTGCTCATCGCACCTCATAGAAGGTCTCTTCAGTAAGCATCGCACCTAGCTAGTGTAGGAGTCAGTATGCATCGCACCTTGATAGTGGAGCAGTCATTATGGTCCAGTTTTGGCCAGTTCTGAGTTTAGGCCGAACTTCTAGGGAATGATGTAATCAATTGACTGTGATCCTTTAGGTTATGAAACAACACTTTTAGGGGTTAAAGAGCCCTTGGTTTATCAACATATAAGATTGGGGTTGCAATACCAAAATATGTCTATAACACAAGGAGAGGGATATAATCCCAGTTTGTTTTGTTTTTCCTCCTATAAAATAAACTTCTATAATTAGAAATGTTTGCGATCTCCAATCAAACCATAAGAGAAAATAGTTGGTTGGTGTTATGTTTTTTAAATGCACTAGGGCTTTGGATAATTTATACTCTTATATGTAAGGTGGGTAAAATGTGTTGAAAACAGTCACTGCCAATGTTGACTTGTGTATCCTTCTGGACAATTTCCTTTTACAGACTTGTTAATCTTTACATTTATTATTTAGTTCAAAGGCACTACAATGGAAATATTTTAGGCATGATATGATCATGTTTTTGAAATGAAATCGGGACATGAATTTGTTGCATTTTCACGTTAATTGGTAATCGGCTAGCTGTTGATTTTGCATTCAATTTAGAGTTCTTTTGTTAAAATGCATCCTATTGTTTCTTAGTAATAAAACTTGATGTGCACATGGATTTCTGTATCATGGAAATTGAATACTTTTGTAGTGGGACTAGGAAATGTACAAAGTTGGCTATATGAAATTAGTATGAAGAATATAGAGAAATACCTACAAGGTAGCATCAACATCAAGAATTTGTAGTTGCATAGAGAAATCACATAAGAAACATGAACATGACCATAACCCAATATTGTGGAATGTAGAAAATTTTCATTCTAAAGTTGCAGAGGATGGGAGAACTACAAAACATGCCCATAACGCAATATTGTGGAATTTAGGAAATTTTCATTGTAAAGTCCCAGGAGATGGGAGAAATGCTAAACCTATCTTTCTTAAAGAAGCCTATAACCTAGCATTGTGAAACTCAAATTCTCACAAGAACAACACACTGAATTGCAAAATACAATCACCTACATTCGGGAGTTGCATAACTAGAATCCATAGACAGGCATCATAGAATGCAACATTCTAAATTTCAAAATACAACACCCTTCAATAGGGATTTGCATTGCCAGTTAGCAATGGCCTTGAGAAGCTTGGAAATAAGCTTAACCAAGTCACTCACTATAGAAGGCAAACTGAAATTCCTCGCAGTTGTGATCTTGTCACCAATGTATATACTCATCCAATAACGGATTAATTTAGGGTAGTCACTGAAACTTGAATTGTATTTAGAATATTGTGTGCATTATGCCTTGTAAAATCACTATAATCTAAGGAAGTGTGATAACTACTATATTTTTGTCTAACGACCCTTAAAAATGTTTCTGTAGATTTCTACCTGCATTTATGAAATATCATAATAGGTACACTAGTGTAAGAGGTTTATTATACATTAGTAAAGTATGGAAGTGAAAAATAGAGGCAACATCCCACATCTATTGGGAATAGAGTAATGAATATGACAAGCAAATCCCTGCAAGGTAGCATCCACAACAAGAGCTCATAATGCGATGAACATCTCTATAACCAGATATTGTAGAATTTAGAAGATTTGCTTTCTTAAGTTGCAGAAATCAAGCAAACTTCTACCTACATTTCTGAAAGTAGTAACCCTATAATCCAACATTGTGCAATTCAAACTCTTACAAACAGAGATTGTGGACATGGAAGGACCACAGAGGCATTGTAAAATATAACAACCTGAATTGTAGAACACAACACTCTACAATAGGGAGTGGGATTACCATTGAACGATGACCTTGAGAGTATTACAAAGAAGCTTAACCAATTTATTCATTATGGATGGTGAGTTGATATTCTTTGCAGTAGTAACAAACATATCATGTGACTGATGCACATGAATATTTCTTTGTTCCACCAAGTTTCCAGGATTGGGGGTGTGGAAGTGGGGGGGAATTAAAAGGGAGATATGTGGGAGGATCCTTAAATTTTAAAGATTTTCAGGGAGGAAAGGGGGATGTTAGGGTTCCTAGCATAGGGGTCCCCATCTCAAAAATAAAAATAAAATAATAATGATACAATCTCAACAACAACAATTCATCCCATGCAAATTCATCATTGTCCAATCTACTGGAAACACTATAATGTTGCCAATCCTGAAATTTGTTTAGCATGAGGAATTCTAAATGGGATATAGAATTCTAAATTCTCCATATGATGTCTGATGAGTTTGGAATCACCCTCAAACATCTTGAAATAGTTTAAAGTAAACTGTGATATAAAGGAGTGTCACCTGAAAAATTTCACCTTACTTCAACAATGTAATATTACTATTAATTACTAAAGCCACAGAGTCCTCAAAGATCAATCTCCTATTTTTTTCGTTTGAGAGGGAATAAGTCTTGGAATGAGAGGATGGTGCGAAGGAACTCTAGTCATTTTGTGATATTTGGGTTTGTTGAAGTTCTTGGGAGAGAGGAGAGGAATAAATTTGAAAGAGATTGGATACTAAGGGTTATCTAAGCAGGCTAAGAGAGGTTATAGGAACTTGATGATTTGAGCAGATAGTTTTAAAACATTATGGGTGGCTATTAGGGCTTTGACACAAAGGGTTAGGGAATTTGTGGAGGTTCCCTAGGGCTAGGATGTGGGAAAGGGTATTTCTAGTTGGTAGGGTCACAAATTTAGTCAGGTGAGCTTGGAGGTCATGGGAAGGAAAACAAATTGATGGAACTCACTAATGTCAATCTTGTTTCTTTACATACTTTTTGCATTGAACCGAAAATATTATGCAACAAGTGTTATCTGAAAATATGTTATAACAAGTGTTATCTAAAAAATTAAAAGCACTGGAATTGAATTACAAGTACTAGAATTAAATTGTTCAATCTTTTTACATGTTATAAGTACATTTCATTGTCTCTAAAGGTCGAGGGCCATGATCTACAACAAGAAACTGTTGACATTTTTGGTGCTATGTTTTTATTACTATTTTTCAATGTAATGAAGGCCTCTTCAAATAATAGAACCATCTTATTCACTATTTTTTGATATAATTTGAGCCCAAAAAAAGCATTCACAAGTACTACCTAATTCAATGTCACTACATTAAGGAAGAATGGAATTGAACATACAATCGTGGTTGTAAGGAAGGGAGTTATTTTTTTATTAGAAAAAGTATAGATGACAGAGGGGAGACTATGTCTACAATTATAAATTTTCTAAACATTCACCTTAGAACTGCTGGAAGAATTCAATGAAAACATTTTCATTAACATCCAATGTGTTAGTGCTCAAATCTATCTTAGGCTGAAATAAGGTAAGACTCAAGGCCACATCAAACCGCACTCAACCTCGTAGCTAGCCCTACGAGGACAGGAGAGGGCTCTCTCCGGGTCAAACTCGGTAAAAGATAATTGAAAAGGCTCAATATGACCGAATTGATGACTAATTTTAGGCTAGGTATGAAGTACAAAGAGTTTAGAATTGATTTTTAAAGGTTTTGTTGAATTCAAGGGAAAGGCAATTTTGGGTGCGGGGATGAGGCATAGCTTTTGCAGAGGTCTAATTGGGGCAAGATAGGTGATTGTTTTGATGCATTAAAGCAAGTGAGATGGATAGATAAGACTGGTGAGGAGCTAAGGAGAGCAAGGAAGTCTCAAGGATTCTCCTTAAACTGAAGAAAGCATAGAAAATTAAACAAATTTAAAGGCAGAGCATAACGAGTTCATGGATTCTACCTTAACACTTCATTTGTTTAATTACAGAATATTAAGTAAAGAAAATGGTACACATAGACAAATTACAAGTACTGAGAGAAAAGCACCATCAACACAAAAATCCACATGAATCCCAAATAGTGCTACAAAACCCTCGTCTTTCCTTTGTCAAAATGCAGATAAGATATGTACAATATAGTCTCAAGCTATTCCCAAGAGTCCAACCTCTCCTACTGAATGAAAATTTACATATATAGACAAACATATCCTCATTTCCTAGCCTCTAGGGGTTGAGCTCCTCCTTCTAGGAGCAGTTTGAACAAATTCTAAACATGGAGCAAGAATCTAGATGACCAAACAACCTGCCTCTAAAAAGAGGGAAACTGATTCATTACATTAATTTCTTGCTAATTTGTGAATGAATCAACTAGAAGAAGGTAGATAAATGCCATGTTACCTTACATACATCAAATTACATAATCTTGGGTCAAAAATTACATCAAAGAGTGAAACTGGTGAAAACTAGTCGAATTCGTGAGCTGAAGGTGAAAAACTAGGCCAAAAACTGTATGCGTAGCGCCCGTGATCCCTATGTGTAGCGCACATTTGAGCCTGTTTTTGGGGAACTTCCTAAGATCCAAATTGATCTGATGATAGCTCATTGGAAATCCCTGGATGTCTACTTTCCAACCCAAGTGGAATTTTCCAATTTGGAGCTCATTTTCCGCCTCAAAACAGAATTCTCCCAGAGGTACTTCCTGCTGTGGCAAAAGGTGGCATCAAGGTGGTTTTGATGATGTTTTTGGACTTTTTGACCATCCAGATCTCGATGAAATGCTTCGGCAATAGCTGAGCATGTGTAATTCTTCATGAAAAATCCAAAACTACAATCCATTTGTCATTCGGACCTCCCAATCTTTAGGGTAGCGCGCTGCGCGCTACGCTTTGAGCCAAAAAACCTCTTTTGCAAGCCAAAAATTTCAAAATGACAAAATTTTCTCCGAATTTGCCCAAATTTGCAACGAAGACCCTCTATCATGTGTTATGCTCATCCAAAAAAGCTTCGGCCAAAACTCGAAGTGGATGCGACCTCTTCAGCCGTTCTAGTGCTTGGCTCAACCTCTTTTTCAACATCTTCACTCTTGCTTTGTTGACATGCATGCGAGCCCAATAATGATGTTTCATGTGACGGAGCATATCTTTATCTCTATTAGCCTTTGCCAACAAATTATCTAAGTGAATGTTGACCCTCTCAAGCCAAGTCTCCCGGTCAGCTTCTACCTCCTATTCATAAACAAAATCTATGTCTGACATGGCTTTGGTATCAAGATGGCTGTGATATGTATAGTGATATAGGTGTGGTGGAGCCAAACTTCAATGCATACTCAAAACTCTCCTATGTTTACCAAAGCATCATACAAACTAAGCCATAATGATAGTGCTCTGTTTTCAATGAATTGGCACAAAACGGTCACTGCTTGACAAATGAACAAAATATAATGTGTGCCCTTTGAAATGTTGACTAGGGTTTACTATTGAGCATGGGGCTGGTTTTCATCAAGGAAAGGCAGAAACATCTTCACCAATTACTCATATGTCCTTTAATACCCTTTAAGAAGATTTTTATAGGGGCCTACGGTTTCATTTTATTTCTTACACCCAACGCATCACCTCCTCTTCTTCAAACACACTATAAACAATATCAAATTGATTGAATGAATCAAAGAACACCTACTTGCAGCTTTGGAGGCGATTATACATGATCTGGGTACATAAATTTGATGTTGGAATGAGTCCGTAGCACAAAGTTTCAATGCATAGCGCACAGCCTGATGCGTAGCACCTTTGTTTTTTTACACTGGCCAGTGAGGCCCAGTGCGTAGCGCACACCTGTATGTGTAGCGCAGAGACCTAACGCGTACCGCAGAGACCTAACGCGTAGCGCATTTTGTAAGAGGAATTTGGAGGCCTTCCCGGTGTCTAAATCGGGTGCAAGATAGCTCGTTGGAAAGGTCTTTGAGTCTACTTTCCTGCTAAACTAGAATGTTTTAATTTGTAGTTCATTTGAGTTGGAAAATATCAAATCTCCCAGGACGGGTCAAAATGTGCCAAATGAGGCTGCCTCAAGGCAGAGTGCTGTTGCAGTAAACTTGTGAATGCCTTCCTCAACTCCAAAATGAGATTGTGATAGCTCGTTGGAAATATATTTGTGTTTAGCTATTATTTTACTCATCAAGAAAGTTATTTGGCCAACCATGCTAGGATAAATCTTGATTTTCCCAAGGTCACTTCAGAGGTGCATTCAATTCTCCTCAGGCAATGATATTTTTGACATTTCTCTAAAACCATGATACCTATGTAAAAAGTGAGGGAGGTTTCTCTTCTACGACATGTTTTGGACAAAAAAATCTCTTAGTTTTCCAAACTTCATCTTTGATTGCTCTGAAACATCTTTTGAGTGAAACTTATCCCGATGTGTGAAACATGGGATTTTGTCGAAATGAAGCGAAATGAAGGGGATAAGGGGCTTCTAAATTCTTGGGGAAATTTTGGGAAGTAGGAAGGGATGTTAGGAAGCAAGGAAAAGTGGAATCTTAGAGATCGAATGAGGGGAAGAGGTCCAAAAGGGCAAAACACAGGCCTAGCCTAGAAAATTTCCAAGTTGTGGCAAGAAACTAGGGTTTGTGCAAAAATGAGGATTTTGGGGGATCTCAGTGACGGGAAGTGTTTAATAAGGTACATGAGAGATAGGGGAAGGTGTATTAACATCTGGATACAAGTTTTGCTAATGATTTGCCCATCAAAGAGAAATTGCCTTCAAAACCCTAGGAGAGGGAAATGAACCTTACCTAGGCACAACTAAAGCGTGAACAAGGTGTAAAATGATCCAGTGGAACTTGACATGATGATGAAAACCCTCTGACTGATGATAGACTCAGTTGAATGATGACATGGACTGCCATTTGGACAACTTTGAAAAGAGTGAAAACAAACCCTAGACCTAATGCCTAGTGACCAAATTTTGCTTGAAGACTCACTGAAATGACAAAATTTGACCTTGACACTTCAAAATCACTTTGTAAGAGTATATTTGATCACTGGAGGAAGGCTGGAAAGACTGACACTAACAGTAACTCCACTAAATCAATTCGTATGCTATTCCTTCAGGTTGGTCTTTATTATATACATAAGGGAGGGACTGTTCACTTCATCTCATGATGACTGTTCATATTTCTTATTATATATTTACATTAATTAAATTCACCCAATCCTAATGATTAGGTATCAATATTCCCCCCTTAATCTGAAGGAATGTTGGTGAGTCCAAGCATCATTCTGAATTGTTCAAGCTTTTCTCTTCCAAGCGCTTTGGTGAAGATGTATGCAATTTGCTCATTAGTGGAACAATGGTGGAGATGGATTGTTTTGGCCTTAACATGATGTCGAATCAGTTGATATTTAGTATTGATGTGTTTCGTTCGATCATGGAACTTTGGGTTCTTGGCCAACTTTATTGCAGAGGTATTGTCAATCTGAGTGGAGTTGATTGTACTTGTTTTACTTACAAATCTTCAAGAATTTTCCTAAGCCACACAATTCTTTTGTTACCTCAGTTGCTGCCACGTATTCTGCTTCTGTTGTAGAATCTGTTGGAACTGATTGTTTGCATGATCTCCAGAAGATAGCTCCTGATCCAAGACTCATAGCATATCCTGAAGTGGATACCCTAGTTTCTTTGTCTCCATCAAAGTCTGAATCAGAGTATCCAATTAAGCTAAAGTCGTCCACCTGTGTATACTTGATTCCAAAGTCTTGAGTTCCCTTCAAGTACCTTAGAACTCCTTTTGCAGCAGACTAATGTCCCTCACAAGGATTTTGCATAAACCTGGAGAGGATTCCAACAACAAGCGAAATGTTTGGTGTGGTAGTAGTTAGGTAGTTGAGACTTCCTACAAGTTGTTTATACTTTGTTGCATCCTCAAATTATTCTCCTTCAATAGACGTGAGCTTTAAGTTTTGTTCCATTGGAGTAGTAAGAGGATTGCATTCTGTCATGCCAAACCTGTTAAACAGATCTCCAATGTACTTATTTTGAGAAAGAAATATGGACTTTGGATCTTGAGTTACTTCAATACCAAGATAGTAATGAACATAGCCCAAATCAGTCATTTCAAAACTTTTCCCCAATTCCTTATTTAGGGATGCAATGTAGCTTTCATTGTTCCCTGTCATCAAAATATCATCTACATATACCACAAGATATACAACTGTTTTGCCAACTTTCTTGACAAATAAAGTTGCATCATCAAGATCATAATGTTTGAAATTGAGTTTCAGAAGATGCTCAGTTAGGTTTTCATACCAAGCTCGCGGTGCTTGTTTGAGGCCATACAAGGATTTCACAAGTTTGCATACTTTTTGTTCACGTTGGGACATAAAATCATTCTCTTTTAGATCTCCATTCTAGAAAGCAGTTTTTACATCCATTTGATGGACTTTCCAACCGTTCTGAGCTGCTAGGGCAAAGAGTGACCAGATGGTAGCCCATTTTGTTGTGGGGGCAAATGTCTCCTCATAATCGACCCCTTCCGTCTGTGCAAACCTTTTGCCACAAGCCTAGCTTTGCACTTGTCAAGTGAGCCATCACCTTTATACTTGTCCTTGAAGACCCACTTGCAGCCAATTGGTTTGGTTCCTAATGGAGGATCAACCAGCTTCCAAGTGTTGTTCTTTATGAGGGCATCATACTCCTTTTGCATTGCTTCTTTCCATTCATCATTAGAAGTAGATTCTTTGAAGGAATTTGGTTCAAAATTTGTAGACAAGTTCAATTCACAGTCATAAGAAACATCCATATCTGTCAAGCGGCGGAATGAGTTATATTTGCGGACAAATCTAACTTCCCTAGGAGTCTAAGACTTTCTAGTGACAAACAAACCAAAAAAGAGCTATCCTTCTCTAGATACACATCATTCTACGAGAATTCAAATGTTTTCGATCTTACCTTAGGTCCAACGCTTGTTGTAGCAGTCCAGCCTTGCTGATCCAGATGAGCCCCTCCTTCACTTTCAGACCTGCATACACTAACAAAGCAAACGATTACATAGCATCTGAATATTCATCATAAAACAAAGCATATTTATCATATTGACCAAGGAATACATGAAATAATTCATTAACAAATCATTGAGAAGAAT
>APFE030307794.1:963-33724 GCA_000404065.3 Pinus taeda | reverse complement strand
ATAATTTGGAATAATGGAAGGAGACCATATCCTACCCAAGATTCAATTTGAGAAGACAAGTTGGGAATTTGAATAATAGCAATAATAAATTTTATATTAGTAAATAAATTTGTAGTTTCCGAAATGAAGGTATTCACCAATATTTCTCAATATTTTCAGGTAATGTAAAAATTAATAAAATTTGCATGATAATATTAAGTGGGCCATTACATACACCCCTCCTTCAGAAAACTTCACCCCGAAGTTAGAGTGAAAAGATACAAGGAGTTTGAAGGCATAACAAAATAGAGAGAGTTATAGCAGTAAAATTTGATAAGCCAGACAATGACATTACTTCCCATCATGAGTCTCTAATTGATTTATATCCTCCTATCCATCCTAACCTACTTCCATTCCTACCTTATCCGTCCTCTGCTGCTATATCTGGTGGCATCAGCTATACCAATCTAACAACTGATAAAACCAACATGGCGGAAGCGTCGACTATATTGACCTAACTTCCCTAGCATGCAACTGGAAATTGTCATCACATGTCTAGGAAAGTGTGTCCACCACTGCCCTCCCACGATTCTAGGTTTTGGAGGATACATGGTGGGAAATGCCTCCACCCCTCCTCACAACTAGGGTCAACACCCTAATACGAACCACACTACAGTGCTGGTTGGACTTGTCATTGAATAATCCAGTCAAGTAGTCTTGCTGCCTGTCATTTGCATTTTAATCATGTCATAAGAGTACATATCAAGTCGATACCAAATGTAATAGAACAATGTGCATTATACCTTTATCATGAGATGTCTCGGCTTTCTCTCAATGGAAGAGTAGATCTCGGCTATCATATAGTTCTTTCCCCCTGTGGGTTAGCTCTCATTCATGCATTTATATAACAACAAGATATATAATCATCATGTTATTAAGTCTAGTATCCACGTGTCAATCTTTCAGTTCATATTGGAAATAAATCATAAATTCGCTAAGTCATTCATTTAAACAAATCATATGAACCATATATGAAACAAAATAATTTTGATAAGTCATGCACTAGATAATTCACCACTAAGTGAGTCATACATTTAGGCCATACATCAACCATTTCCATCATCAATATCAAATCTATCAATTGATTTATATAAGTAGTTTCACATGTCCAACCAAATGCATCAACATTACATAATGTTCATAAATAATAACATGGAACTGCAAAATAGAGCCTTAGTATGGGTAGCTATCTAAGTCAAAATGGGCATCACATATGCTCATGTGACAACCTTGTGAAACCCCTCGATAACAATTAGAGTTGAAACAGATTCAACTGTCCACCATGGAAAATAGCATTTGAACCCAGATATGCTATAAGGTGGTACCAAAACCAAAATATTGGCAAGCAACGGATTAGTGCAATATCAATTCCACTAGAAAGCACTAGTATAAGTTTCATGCATATAATTTCTTTAATACCTCAGTGAATATAAAAGTCCCACTCTTCCAATTTGTTGGTTTTTCATCTTCCAAACCAATTAGTTAACTTGAAAATAAAAGACTCAAAACTTCATAAACTGTTTCCAGCATGATTTTCATACTTTTTTTTTAAGTAAATTGAGAGAAATGTCCTCTAAATGTCAAAGGTTCAAATTTATTATATATTTAATCATTGTTTACTAGACTAAAACAATTTCATGATATATATTGCAACTCACAATATGACCAGACAAATGAGAAATAAATAAACAAATGGAATAATTGCATTTGCTCTACTGTTATTAGTATTTCCCCTCTAAATGGCACTGCATCTCTAAAGATGCCTACTCCTTTCACAAGTGGCCAGTGACCACAAAAAGTTGCGAAGAAAGTTGAGGGTCCTTTTATCCAAAACTAGAGACACATTATTTTTCACAACATTTTTATTCAACACTAGAATAATGGTAAAAGTATATTCTAATATTTTACTGGTTTTTTATTGACTAAATAAGCTTCCATTGTAAAATCCCAGATTCTCTACGAATTGATATTCTCATTTAATTTAAGATCATTAAAAACAAATATCACAATAAACCTTACACAAGTCCATGGTATTCAATCTATGTTTTCACTAGAAAATTCCACCACCCATAGAATAATCATTAACGTGACATATAGGATATTTCAACACATCCAAATCCGAATTCTGATGCTTCATAGTCATTTACTTCTCAAACTCGAGATTTGTTACTATGACTTCCTCCATGAAGAATGAAAAATATACTATCTGAAAGATAATCCTACTATCCGAATGGAAAATCTACTATATCTTAAATAAGAATAATGATAATCTACTATCAACAGAATTAAAAGCCACCCTCATATGTAAAATATAATTGACTACATTACTTAGATTGGGACACATTTTGGGTATAAATTACTGGCTCAAAAACTGCAGTTTTCAGCGAAAATATTGTTCACACTATCCATATATTTAATAGAAAATGAGGTTTGCATCAAAACGAAGACCTCAGGTACAGATTAGTGGGAACAAAACTACAATTTTCAATGTAAAATATAGTTCACATCATTCTTCAATCAGAATTCTGAGACCATTATAGAGTTTATTCAAAATGTTCAAGTGACAGATCCTTCAGCCAAATTTAATCATTCTGATGTGGCAGACTTAACTATACAATTAATTGGTTTGGTTCCAAATGGAGGCTCTTACAAGTTCCATGTCTCATTCTTAATGAGAGCATCATACTCCTACATATCATATTTTCACTATTGATGGGAAACATCTTATTCAAAGGAAGTTGGTTTGAAGTTAGTAGATAAACACAATCCACGGTGATATGCAACATCCATATTATTAACTTCACCTAAATATGAGTTATTTACATCACCTCCATCATAGTCTTGTTGAACTTTTGGTTCCCATATTTCCAACCTCATCAAAATAAACACTTTCAAGTGTCTTTATGAACCACTTTAGACATTTCTGTGATGGTCCAAGTTGCTCAATTGATTGAGATGGTGTTGCATTCTCATAAAGGTTCAACTTTTTAATCCTCCTAATCCATTGTCCAATTGAACTTGAAGATCTTATGAAGTCATTGGATATTCTACATGAGGGGCACTTCAAAAGGAGATTCTAGAGATTGATGCAATAGGGATCCCCCCTTCAAGGTCTATAATCCCATCATCAAACTTATATGTCTTCACATATGGGTGAATCTCTCTAGATGATCAAGTTTTTGCTCAATAATCTTGTCGTGCTTGATGGAATTAACTAAAGTCGCCTCTAGAAAGAATGATATTATTTACCTCACTGTAAAGAAAATATGCCTTGGTGATATTTGAGTGCCTAAGAAGATTCAGTTTCAACTCCTCGCACATAGTTATGCTTTGCTCCTTAAATATTAAAGCATGCCAAGTGGAACCAATGACCCTGAGATGCCTCACTAGAAGAATGCAGCCATAACACATTTCATATGTACTTGTAGGAATTTACAGGGTAAGTTCCTCAGATAGAACACCAAAGGACACCGCTTACAAACAAATCACAAATCAATATACCAATATTCTTGACGTGGTTAAAACCCTCAAAAAGGAAAATAGTCCACGGCCTGAGCCAACACGGCCACTTCAATGAATTTATTAATGTAAAAGAATGAAAATTTACATAAGTTTATCTCATGAATGGTCACCTTACAAATAACCCTCCATGCTCTTTAAGTAGAGATCATGGACCAATCGAGTGTTAAACCACGGATCAAGTGTTGGTAATATCGAGGAAAGAACGAATCGTCAGATCACTTCATGTCTAGAACATATCGTGACCATTAGATTGTAAGTTACAAAAGTACATAGTAAAGAAACACACTTTACCTAGCTTTGTTCATTCTTTTTGCTACAACAATTTTTTTGAGGATTATATGTTTGCTACAACAATTTCTTCGAGGATTGTATGTAATAGTGGTTTGATGTTCAATCCCATATTGGAAAAGATAGCTTTCAAAGTCAATAGAAGTATAATACAATTCATATATAATGATATCAACTGTTCAGTTTTTAGATAGTTTATCCATTCATAACTTTTATATAAATTTGTTATCTATGCAATCATAACTTTGTTCTTGTTATATAAATTTAAACATCTAATTTTAAGCAAACTAAACAAAAGTTACCATAGTTCATTAGTATAAACATATCTTGTTTAAAGATCATCAAACTCTATCAAAACTAGATTTTGATCAAAGCCACTTGAACAACAATATTGTCATATTTTGATAAAATCTTACACTAGGTTAGTAATACATAACCAACCTCACCTTCATTTTGGAGCCACTGATAACCATTTTTCTCTTGGATTATATATCTAAGACATTTTATCTGTTATATGGATTTGATGTTAATACAGTCAGAGTTTGTTATCTGTTATATAGATTTTAATAACAAATTAGATTGGGAAGAAATAACAACTTTTCATTACTCCAAAACAATTTGTCCAAATATATAACCAAACTATATCAAGTACCAAATTTTGATGAAAGCTACCTAAACTGAAACAATAATCAAACTATATCAACTATTAAATTTTGTTCAAAGTTCCCAGAACCAAAATAATAATGTCTTGTTTGGTTGAAAATTTACTCTAAGTTAGCAACACCAAACCAACCTCATAAGCACGTGTACTTCAATGCTCCTAATGTGCTTTGTAAAAATATATAGTCCAACTATATCAAACAACTAGACTTTGATCAAAACTACTTTACCTCCAATGATAATGTCTTGTTTAACTAAAACTTCATTCTCAACTAGAAACACCAAACCAATATAAGCCCTAATTTTGGAGCCCCTTGTATGGCAATAGAAATAAAAAGAGTAAAACAAATATATTATAGGCAAGTTACATATTGCTGAAGAGTGCCAATTTTTAGTTTTGTTCCTTTTCATTACTCTAGGATCCCACGAATAAATTAGAGGTAGCAACGAGTGGTGGTTTAGTCATTCTGGAACTGAATGAAGGTGACAATGCCACTGAATTAGTACTAGATTGTCAAAACCATGCATTTTGGCGAGAACCAAACTGGGTTAGTTGGATCAGCGGGTGATAAAACCCTTGCTGCGATAATGGTGCAACCAAATTGATAAACGAGCCGAAAGAAGATGAGGGTAATCAACCTATACAGGGTCGTCAAGAAATCGCAGTCTTGTCATCAGCCGCCTCTTTTCTGAACACATATCCAAAGGAGAATCATAGCATAAGATGCAAGAAGAATCTAAGATAAGTTTTAGGATCCAAATACATGAGGTGTAGATGGATTGATTTGTGTGGGTTTAGTCTCCACTAGGTTATAGTTTCAAATTTTATGGGGATCAGGTTATAGGTTTAAATTTTAAATTTTATGGGGATAGGTTAAGGATATTTTGGGGAAATTAAACTATCCTAAGGGATATCCAAATCCTGGTCATAACATCCCACTAGATAAATGATTCTAAAATCAGTGTGTAATCAGATAGAAAAAATTATTCTGAAACAACTATTTGTGTCCTCAGATCATCAAAGCAGAGGAGTCTTCATCTTGGCATCCATCACAAGTCTTTAGTAAGAGCAAATGAAGAGGAGATCCCACGATTAGTTTGGAGGAAGATCCTTCATTTCTTTGGAGATCCACCTTACACTATGGAGTCAAAAAGCCAAAATAAACAATTTATTTTTGGTCCCTATCAAACATATTTTTGAACATTTTTCACATTTTACAGATCTGTCTCTCGTTAGATATTCCATCAAATTCTTTATCTACCATTCTAGGAATGCGAGATCCATTATAATGATAACGGATAGGATTGAAATAGTGGAGAGAAAATTATGTTCACTGTAATGAAGTGTAATGTGATTCCATCACCAAATTCTGAATAACTTGATATTAGTGAGATATGAATTTTTCATCACCTTTCCGAAGAATCCATAGTGAGATGGTTTATTCCATGTGCAAAGGAACAAATATGAAAAGTTACTTGATAAAATTCAAAATTAAACTAAAATAACTTAATAAGTGAACACAGGTACCTATCGGAATTGGATAAAGTTTTATCCAGGTTCCCCAAGACTCGAACCTGGAGCTCAAAGGATATAGTGGATTATCTACTCTTTCAATATCAGTAAAAGAGAGAAAACTCCCCCCCAAACCATGCTTGCAATTCTAATCACACATGGCTTTCCCATGTAATGTATCTATCTTCTTATCATTTTAGGATGAAAAAATCAAAATGATTTTGAATCAAGGTAATTATAAAAAAACCATTTCATTTGGTCAAATAAGTTTTTCTATTTTTAGATCCAGTATCTTTTACCAGGAATTGGCAAGAATTGGCTAGAGGATTTATCTGGGGAAATATATGAATCACAAATCGTTCTCTCTGTGAAAGGGCCACAACTTTTCATGAAAAATTAGGGGAATAGAATTGTCATCCTTTTGAGAATGATTTTTCAAATCTCTAGACCTAAATCCTTCCAAACTACACATATCGTACTTTTATGTTTTCAATGTAAAGTTACTTCAAGCCTTGCAAATATTGGTCGTACAGTCAAAATAGATAAATGCAGGGCAGAACAATTTCCGTGAATAAGTGACAAAAAAACTCGAGGAATAACTTTCAACCAAAAAATTAACCGGTGGACTGATTTCTCTACTTTTCTGCACCACTGTATTTCATAAGTGACCATTCTGATATTGCACAGTCTAAACAAACTTGTGGTGCCAAGCATAATGGCATGTAGCTGTAAACATACCACTAAGTTTAGCAATAACTGGTTGGAAGTTGGAACCATGAAAATCCCTCATTGTGATTTCCCCACGCTGTTTTCTTCCCATTTTAAAAACATTGTAAACAGATCCTATTGTTCCTCGTAATGGAATGAAGGCAGATACAACTAGCTTGATAAGTACTTTTGATGGATCATAATTCTTCTGTACAGAGATTCCCAAAAACACAATATAAACAACTTAAAGAACGAAAATATTCTAACATCCATAATCCATGGCCTATTGAAACGATGTAAGGAAATTGATTGAAATAGGACTAAGTTTTCTGGTTTTCCAATTCCGAAATATATATTTATTCATGTGACATTCATCGCGTTCGAAGCAAAATACAAGGAATTAAATAATTAATTTAGTTTGTCTTCCATCAACCATACATTCATCAGCTGTGAACCTAAAGTTCAAGCTTTATTTAGACTCCAGCATTCCTGTCATAAGGAATGCCTATTATCCCTAATGGATTGAAACTAAGTTCATCGTCTACTACCCAAAAAAATACCCACCATCGATCTCTTCTTCTAGTGTTCTCTCAATTGAATACAAAGGCATCTTTACATTTACAATCAAATGTTGACTAGAAGTCATTTCATAAGCAAACTACTTGGCCAGACCCAATGGAGGGGAAACGACAACAAAGTTCATTAGCCTTAAAATTAAAAAAATATTTACACTGAATAAAACAAAATAATCGCATTAGTATAACTTTTATAAACCTGAGCCTGTGACATTGTATTCTTCTGCACTAATCATACTTGCAAGAATTCTTCAGTGATCTGGATTTCATGAGGGTCGCCGAGTCCAAATAAAAATTTTGTTTTAACAAGATTACCCAAGACATAAGCCTTGGATTTGATATCAAATGTTAAGTCTAAAGGAATGCCATCCATTGCCTCAATGCTAGTCAAGCTAGCACCACCTCCATAGAGAGGCACTTTCTTACCCTGCAACACTACATTTATAGTGTGATGGGTTCTCTTGGACAGATAAAACTTCTGCACCTGGCCCGAGGCAACTACAAGTTGATAGTACATCAAATCCATGGGTGTGGAAGTCACATGAACCCCAAAGAACGTAGCAGGGTTGTAGAAGTGCATTTTTAAAGTAGCGTTTAAGGATATCATCTTGGTAGGCACTCCGGTTGCATCTGACCCCTCCGACACATAGAAATCATGGAAGATAATACTCTGCACAGTGACTTTTGGTCTGTAGGGCCTGTTGGCACCCCACAAAATGGGTGAAAACATTGTGAAAAGAAGAGAAAAACACAAGATAACGAGAAAAACATAACACCGCCTCAGCCAGCTCTTCTCATCATCAAATTCATCATATGGTCCTCCCTCTTCTATGACATTGCATTGGTTCTAGCCCTTATTTCCTTTTCCATGGCGTCCATAATGTGGATGCACTTTTTGTGAGCCAGGCTTCAATGACCCTAAAAACCTACTAGTGGATGACTCCCTGGAATGGCGACCGAGGGATGAATTTGAATGAGGGGGTGACCCATGGGGAGGAGAATAAGGGCGGACTGAAATGACATCTTTTCCCCATCGTGAGAATCTCAGGAAGGACTCTGCACATAGTATACAAGTCTTCTAGGTGACCTAGTTGGGGATGAAGGTACCAAACTTGTCACCTCTAAATCTGATTTTGCGTGCATTTTTGTTTGTCCTCACAAATACACAAGCCTCTAATCTATGCTGGCAATATATGATAAATATACCAATACCAATATCAAAAATTCAACTCAATACAATGCTGATACCACCATATGACCACCAGCAAAACTATAAGAAAACCCAAGAGACAAAGTCCTTAAACAACTGCTTCTCTCCAAATTTCAATATCAAAATCTCAGCTCAATCTGATGCTGATACCACCATATGGACAGGAGAAAGGTAGATCCCTTACATCAATGCTTCTTTTCAATACCCAAAATCAGGCAGATCCCTCTCAACTTCTTATAACAGTGGTGCTTTGAGATATATATATATATATATTTATATATATATATATAATAATATATAATATATTATATTATATATATATATATATAATCATTCGAGCATCAACTCAGTCCAATACTCAAAACCTCCTAACATATCTGTTCATATCTTGCCAAACGCAACTTTAACATGTCTTTACTTCAGTTTCATTGCGTTGTGTAAGTCCCTTTCCTAGGGTCTTCTAACAGATCTATAATCTCTGAGAATTAAATACAATAAGAGGCAATAATTTACTTTCTTACAAGACATTTAAACAATGATAATTTTACCATTTTTTACAAGACATTTAAACAATGATAATTTTACCATTTCTTACAAGAAATTTAAACAATTATAATCTACCATTTACATTCTAATCCCTACAACTTTATAGTGAACATTTCATTTCAATAACTTACATGAGTAATCTATGCATAGAGGAATACCTATACCGATGGCCCGGTGGAGATGCCCTTGAGCTACTGCTCCTGCTGAAACGCTCCTCTCGACTACCGGCTGGATTTACCTCCCAACCAGCTAGGAAATAATTCCTAGCCCATGAAACCTCCACAGGTTCCCTAGCCCTCCGAGCCCAAGTCCAACTAGATGTAGTGTGTCCAAGATGAATAATCCAGACCAAGATAAACAATATTTCCTTCCTTCTCTCTCCAAAAATTTCTCAAAATCACAGCCAACTCCAAAATCAAAAGCAAGACCCAACATCCCCTTTTCTCCCTTCCTTGTTCCCCTTTTATGCCTCTCATCTCTTCTCCACCTCAACCACCTCTCATTAATGTCATTACCTTCTCCCTCATCCTTACAATTGACTTCTCTTCTCCCAAGTAAATCTAAGAGTACATTTGGGAATGTGATATGAATATAAAATTGGGTAATTAATGGGAGAGGACCATGTCTTCTCCCAAGTAAATGTGAGAGTACGCTTGGGAATGTGAAATGAATATATATATTGGTAATTAGTTGGAGAGGACCATGTCTTCTCCCAAGTAAATGTGATAGTACATTTGGAAATGTGAGATGAATATATATATTGGTAATTAGTTGGAGAGGACCATGTATTCTCCCAAGTAAATGTGAGAGTACATTTGGGAATGTGAGATGAATATATATATTTGTAATGTTGGAGAGGACCATGTCTTCTCCCAGTAATCTAAGAGTACATTTGGGAATGTGATATATATATATATCTATATATTATTATATATAATGTAAATAGTGGAGGGACCATATCTTTCCAAATAAATGTGAGAGGACATTTGGGAATGTGAGATTGAAATATATATATATTTATCTCACATTCCCAAATGTACTCTCACATTTACTTGGGAGAAGAAATGGTCCTCTCTCTATATGATTTAGCTTTGTTTGATGGGATATTAGGCTAGTTATAAAAGTTCGGGGGGGGTTTTATTTGTGTTGAAGATTAGGTGGTGGAATTCTTGGAGCAGATGGATAGAGCTAGGTCTTCAAGCCATTGGGCTATGGAGTAAACAAATGGATAGCATAATTGGACTAGATCATTAAAGGGAATTTTCACAGGGAGGCTAGCAAAGCAAAATGCAAATCTTTAGGCCTAATGGGTGAAGTGATTCTAACTAGGGTGAAAGGGTGCTTAAGAATCTTTGGACCGCGATCAAAACAAAGAACAGAGGATGATCATGAGAAAATGGCAATTAAGAATCCTTTGCTATGCACCAGAGGAGAAACTACGAAAGCTAAAGAGCAGTTAAGAATTCTCTAGCTAAGATAATTTAGGAGAAAACGTTTAGAATGTAAAACAGTCAAGATAGAGTGCATTTAAGCAATTTCTGAAATATCATTCCTTGTTATACGTTTAGATTTTAGAAATTTACACAAAAGATTATGGAAAAAACATAAGGAAAATAACATTGAACATAGGAGAAAACTTATTTGTATTTCGCTTTACACGAGAATCTTGTGAAATATCTGATCTTTATTCCTTGATCCAGCAAGCCAATCCAGTCATTGATACAATAGAACTCTGATTTGAGAGAAAAAATCTATAGAAAAGTCTTGGAATCTACCCTACATACTTCAAAATGTGAAGTATTTATACAAAAAATAATTACAAAATATCTCATAACAGTTTGAGATTTAATCTAGGAAATAAAATATCTTCATGCATGAAGATAGAGACAAATGTGAAATTGCTTCTCTCTATCCCTTTTATTGTGGTGTTGCTGGTTGTTTATGTTGAGTTTTAAGCCCTTTAAGATGGGTAGTGGTTGTGGTATTTCCACGCTGGAGTCTTCTTTGCTTTTGATCCTTCACTAATACTCTTTGACCCGGTTTATCTGTCTTTCACTTATTTCACCTAGGTGCCTTCAGATTTACTATGGTAACTTTCAGATGTAAAACTTTTTCAAAGTAAATCTATCATTTTGTCTCACCATTCTGCTTCAGGCAATCTTACTTTTAACATTCTCCTGTAAATTTCGTCTGCCTCTATGTACTTTGCAAAATTGGGCTTGGTGAGAAACAAGTGTTTCACCTTATCTTCTAAGAAAAAGAGGTTTTCTAATGTATCATACAATAATTTTCCAGTAGGCAAAGCTTTAATGCCTGAAGAGCTGGCTTGTTCCTTGGACAGTTTCCTTAGTCTATCACTATAATCCAATTGGGTCATGAGTTTATCATTGATGAACATAGGACTGGGAAGGCCTTTGTCCCTTAAAATTTGAAATTTGGCCATAAAATTGTCAATGGCCACCTGCATGTTGTGGCACTTTCCTTCGAAGTTGAGCATAAGGTTTCTTTTCGAAAGAACCCTTTTAATCTCTAGGATTGCTTTAGTCCTATCCTCTACACCAAGCTCATGGAGCTCATACCTGTTCTTACTATTTAGAAGGCGGATGAGTCGATTTGCATCCTCAGGTTGGTCTCCTAGCTCTTCCCTTACCTTCTGGATAGCCTCAGTGGCTACCTTCACCAACTCAGTTTGCTCAAATATAACTTGAATTGATGGCCAAATATCATTGACAGATTCAATGATATTGGCCCAGAGCATATATTTAGTCTATCCTAGTGGCTTCTGCAGTGTTAAATCTTTCTCTAGGACATTGATTTTTTCACCCATCCTTAGGGCTTTCTGTGTTTCCTCTCTTTGTTGAATTTGGGCAAGTTTACAGTCAGCTTCTAAACTTGCCACTTTTTCCTTTAACCTTTTGAGCTCTATAGCTTGGATGGACATTTCCTCCATGGATTTTACCAGTTCTGCTGTTTTTTCAGTTGAAGTGCTTGCTGCTGTAGTGGATTCAGTTGTAATTGGAAGTGTTGTGGCAGGTGGAGCTGTTGGTGCCAATGATGCTGCCAATATGGAGGGAAATGTTGTTGTCACTATGGGAATGGCAGTTGTGGAAGTTTTTTCCAGGTCACTTTGTTTGGACCGAATCAAAATGTCCAACTCCTTCTCTGTTTCTTTAAGCTGATAATTTAGCTTTAGGACTAGGACCATAAGCTCTTCATGTCCTTTTTGTGCTTCTAGGACTTCCATGGTTTGAGGGTGATGCAATTCAATTTGAGCTGCTTCTTGAGTGCAGCAATGTCATCATTCTTCTTTTTGATCAGCTGCTCTGTTGCTTTGACATCCTTGTGATCATGTCCCAATCCTATCACTAAGTCATCTAAGGATTTGATTCTTGTATCTTTTTCCTGTGAAGAGGCCTTCTCCAACTGAAATTGAGCTGATATATTATTTAAAGAGTTTTGCAACTGGTGCACTATTATGGCTTTCCCTGTCAATGTATAATAAATCATCTCACCAGTTTGTTTATGCAGCTCAATCTGGTCAATGGGATGAATATCCCTTGCCAGTACTTCAAAATCCACTTTTTTGAAATATGTTGTTGCCCTTGGCTGCTGAGTGGTTGGCTTAATGAAGGTCATCTGCATTTTCCCCTCTTTAACATCATAAGCTGACATAAGCCTTGTCTAACTGGTAAGGGTCATTTTCAGGTACTGTGCATAAGTTTGGGCTTTCAACCTCTCATTCCTAGCTTTTATCTCTTTGTATCTCTCTTTGATGTATTGGTCTTTGTCTGTTGGCATTCTGAAAGAGGATACCTCAACACTCTGCTACCTTTCCAACATCTAAGTGTGTGATGCTGAAGGTTCTAGGATGCCTCCAGATGGAGTGGCCTGCCTACTCCTATATCTTTTTGTGCTGGTAACCTCAACTATCTCTTATGTATATTACTTCTCAGAGACAAGATTCATTCTTTGTCTCTTTGCCTGGCTTTTCTTTTCATAGGCTTGAGATGTTGTTCTTCCTGAAGGAGTGGCCCCTTGCCTATTTCTCTTGAGGTTTTTCTCCTCATTTAGAGGAGTCTGTGAGACTGGGGGGTACTCATAGTGGCCTCTTGTTTGTCTATTTTCTCTGATTGTTCTGGTGCTTTTGATTCTTCTTGTGCCTGTGACTCTTATTGTACATGTGATTCTTCTTGAACCTATGATTCTCCTGGCACCTGCAGGAAAGAACCCTCATCAATATGTTTCTCTAGTTAAATTAAAGTGTTTTCCACAGCAACTTAGGTGTTATCCCTGTCTTCTAAAGTGTTTTCCACCCATTCCAGTTGGTTGGCATACTTTTCTATTTTAGGGATATGGTGATGAATGTAGGGAGACATCTTGTTTTTCTCTCTTCTGTTGCAGATGAAATCCAAGGGATCATACCTCCATATGAAGCTTTGTTTTAGATTTTGTCTTTGAAGGATTTCATCTGCCTCATTTCCAGCTTCTCGGCTATTACAAATAAAGTGACCTAATTGGATTTTGATCCTGAGTTGGGCCTTCTTTTTTGCTTTGATAAAGTGTACCACATTTGAATTGATTATCTGTCTGTAGTACTCCAGAGAAAATAACCTCACTGGGAGGTATTTGGGTAGTTTATATGGGGCCAACTCACAACCATAAATTCTAATCTCAGTGTGGTTTGGTACAAGTACCAATCCCCCACTTTGGATTGTTTTGAGAGTTGCAGGATCCTCCTTATATCTGAACTGATTCTTGGAGGAAGGCTGCCTATCAGCATTGTCATAATGGGATGCACAAATAGGTCTATGAAGTTTGTATATGAATATGGGGAGTCATATTTGTGGATCAGTGGAGTCCAGAAAATTACTAATCTAGGGTGACCTTTTGTGTCAAGCTTATAAAGAGTAAATGGGAACTTATCAGCTTGGTAGTATAAAAAGAGGTGATACAAAACAGAGGAGTACTTGAAGAGTCACTCATTACTCATCCTACGGAATTGGTCATGCATCCTATCAACTATAAACTTGGCATAATCATAAATAATAGCAGGGGGCTGTCCTGGAGTGTATATGGACATGAAAGCCAAGATGATCTCATCTGTATACTCACCGGTGGCATAACCTAGGACACTGGATATCATTGCCACAATGTCTTGTCCAGATGGGGAAAATATGGTATACACATATGGAGGAGGTTCTTCGGGAGTATACTTCTCTTCTACAATGTAGGTTTGAATTGTTTGGGCCAATCTTGTAGGGCTAAGCTTGGGGAATAAGTCCAATAGATCTCTCTATGGAGAGGGGAGTCAAGTTTTGGCCAGGTTGAAGCTGTAGCATCTCATTTATTGATTCAGTAGTGATGGTGAAAAGTATAGTTTGGTTGGGGGACATCACTACTATTTGGCTGGGGATATAGTTTGCATGGTAGTAATGGACAATTTCTGGGAAAATGTGAACTTCAGGGAATTGGTACTTGGGAAAATTGGACTCCCAAAAACCAATTTTATCATCATGGTTCAGGTATTGGTCTCTATATCGGCAGTAGAGATTAAGAGGGGATTCATGGACAAAGGTGTCCTTTATCTGGAAATCCTTGTCTGCCAAGGGGAGATGGTCTAAGTCTAGATGGGGAGTGGAAATAGGTCTCACATCCATGGCAATTGGGGCAACCATTCTCAGTCCTTGTGGATTTTGAGAATGGGGGAGATGGGTTTTAGTTTTTTAGGGCAAAGGTGGTTGAGTATAGTGTAATCTCAAGTTACTTGATTTCCTTTAATTAATTTTCACTTTAACTAACAAACTCAGTAACTGGTTCTGAAATTGGGAGGTTTTCCAGTGAATTATGGCTTAAATATCTGGAATTAGGGAGAACTAGCTCTGAATAGGTCGACTGGCAACTGTGAACAGTTGAAAAGGTTTTGGGTAGGCTGGAGAGAAAAATAGGTGCTTTGTGGCGTCTTTAGGGTGCAATTGGATGTAGGTTGACAACTTTGACGTTTGCAGGTGTGTGCATGGAGCTTTTCAGCTGAAAAACGATAAAACAAATGATTTTGGGGCTTTTTTGGATTTATGTGCAAGAGTTAATTTTGGCGGGTACAGGTGAACAATGCTCATTTGTCATGTAGCAGGGTGAATAGTGGCTTTTTTGGCCCGTAGCGAGTGGGCAGTTAGTGGTTTCCATCACACCGCTTTTGGGCACTTGGTTGTATTGGAGGGACATCACCCGATTCCATTCATTGAGCGACACGTAACCTCGAGGGCCCAACAGAAAACAACTCTTTTTGGGTGGATAAGGTTCGGACGTCGGGGCCCAACCGAAATGGATGAGGGTCGTTCAATGTGGAGGGGAGTGATCGTGTAGTGATCGGGCAATGAAGTTGCATAGAGGGTAGTGGGGGGGGCCGATGGGTGATTAAATGTAGCAGTTTTAAGTTAATGAGGGATTACGATAGGGTTAAGGCGTCAAAGTCATTAGGGGAGAGTTTAATTGGGTTTTAGACTAACTTAATCATAGATTGATTAGTTAGTGGGGTTGGGTAGAAAACCATAGTTTATATAATTAAACTAGGGTAGGGCTAATTAATATTTGTGGGAGTTAAATATATACGGGAAATGGGTTTTTGTTTGGGATTTAATAAATAAATTAGTAATTAGTAAAATGAGCAGAAAGGGGCACAATACCCTAAGTATATGATATTTCATGTTTTAATGCTTTTTTGATAATAACATAAAAACTTAGGATATAGTGTTTTTGTGGGTTTTTGACATGAAAATGAGTTATGTGGGGGGAATAAAAACTTTTCCTAGGTAAAAGTAATTTAACCTTAGGACAAGAGTATTATTAGGGAAAATGAGTGAACTAAAGGGGGGAATGAATGTTTATGAGGGGGTTTTATTACTTATGGCATATAAGTCATTGAGTCGAGGGTCCGGTCCCTCCAAAAGTCAGAGAAATGCTATGAGCCTCTTTGACTTAGGGTTTTAAGTACTTTGATCTTTATTGTGGGAAATTAGTTAAGTGAAAGGTGAAATGAATGAGGGAGGTTAATTGATTGACTTTGATATCCATCTGCATGCTTGAGTGCCCATTCACATTTTAGAACTTTTATGATGAAAAATATGATAAACATGCTTTTGTCTCATCAGTCATCACAATTTTGCAACCTTTCTACTACTTACCCATCTACTCATCCTACCATTTTCACTTCTCTTTATTAGGGTGCATTTGAGCTAGCAAACCCTTATCAAACATTTTTCTTTCTTTTTACAATAGTAAACTGACTAAATCTAACCTTATTACATCCAAGGGCTCAGATTAAACAATTGAGCTCCTTTTATTTACTCTACCTATCTAATTATCTGCCAAGATTAAATAGTTTGGTCATATTTTTATTCTCTATCTATAAACATGAAATAGCCAAGTTTAAACATTTTGACTATCATGGATTGTGGAAAAGATTACAAATTGCACACAATCATTTATCATGCACCAAAAGTAGATAGTAGTGTCATTTTGACTTGCTCACTTTCATGGTCTTTTCTTTTCTTGGGGTTCATATTTTTCGTCTTTTTTTACCTTTTTATTGTTTTTGTCCTTTGATTATTCTTTTAGGACATACCATCTTCACATTTTTTAATTTTTTGAATATGGAAAACATTTGCAGAAAGCAAAGCTATGTACATATTACAGGTTTAATCTCAGTGATTCAAAAAGTATGACTCTTATTGGTATAGGAACCTAATAGTGGCTCCACTTGGGATGACATTTCCTGGTGAAATGTCAAGAACTTTGTAGACCAATGGCCTTCTGAATTGCTGTGATGTTATCCTGCAACTTTTCCTTTTCATATTTTGGCATTATTTTTATTTATGACAGTAAAATTTTGAAGTTTAGGGCCTTCTCTCCGGGCTTCAACTTCAAAAATCACCATCCAATCCACTCTAGACTTTTGAAAGCAAAGTATGTACAAATGATTAGTAAAATCAATAACTAGGCTCAATATAGTGTTTGATCATTCGACCATTGACTGTTTGTCCTTCTGCTTCTGTGACATTCATTTCTTTGAGTAATAAATAATTATTACCTCTAAAAGCATAAATGATATATGGGCCTTTCCATAAGAAATCAATTTTCCCATGTTTACCTATATCCTCTCTTCTTGAATCCCATTTTAGAAATTTGTCCCCTAGGTGAAAATATTCTGCCTTAGTCCTTTAATCAAAAGTTTTCTTGATCCTTTCTTACACAACTTGAGATCTGATGTACACTTCTTCCTTGGTCTGTTGTAAATGAATTGTTTGGTTGATTCTTCTTTGGATTCCATTTGGTTCAACCTGCAACTCTTGGAGTAGCTTCATCACTGGTGTTCCCAAGGAAGATGGGAAAACAACTTACATTCCATAAACTAATTGATAAGGAATAGTACCAATGGATTTCTTTGTAGTTATCATGTCTGCCCATAAGGTGTTTACTAGCTTCTTGTTCCACGTTTTCTTGTTATCTTCTAACGATTTTTTGATGATATTTACCAGACTTTTATTTGAGGACTCTAATAGTCCATTTCCTTAGGGGTAATAAGTTGTGGAATGGCCCAAAGTTATATGGTACTTATTATAGATTTTAATCATTCTCCTAGATTTGAAAGTTGCTGCATTATCAGTGATGATCTTGGTTGGGCACCCAAATCTAGATAGGATGTTGGCCTCAAGAAAGGTTATTATAACAATGCTAGTGGCTTGAATTGATGGTATGGCTTCTATCCATTTGGTAAAATAATCTATAGCAGTGAGGATCCATTTGTGTTAGGCAAAGGAAGGTGGGTGGATTTCACCAATGAAGTCAAGACCCCATTGTTGAAAAGGTGCTTTAACAAAGATTGGTTTTAGGGGTAGGGGTAAAAGTTTTTTCTTTCCTTCAAAAATATGACATTTATGACATGAGGTTACAAATTTATTTACATCAAAAAGCAAAGTAGGCCAATAGAAACCGGCTCTAAGAATCTTGTCAGCAGTGGTTTTCGAGTAAATATGTCCTCCACAGTCACCTGCATGAAAATCTTATAACACCTTGTCAGATTCTTCTTTCAATAAACAGTTAAGAAGGATACCTTCATGATTCCTCCAAAACAAAGCATTGTCAATTCTACAAAATTTTAAAGATTTCATTTTTAAAAATCTTCTTTTGGTCTTGGATAATTCAGGAGGAGCTTGTAGATTTTGTAAAACATATATGATGTCAGCATACCATGGTGATTCAATAAAGGCCTGGCTGATTGGTGGAGTCACCATCTAATCTTCATTATCCATTTCTGTAATAAAATTTATACCTAAGGCCTGATAGTTCGATTTGGCCATGAGCTTGGCTAAACCTTGGCCTTTGATTAACTTTGTTGGTTTGATTTCTAGGTCATTTTCCATCTGGACCATCCTGAGTTAGGATATCCTTGACTACTGAATTGGGGACATAGGCTATTATATGAGAATATAAAATGTAAACTCTAAAATCTTTGATAGCTTTGACCAAAGCAAAGGCTTGCTTTTCCATTATGTTATATTTTAAGGGGGCATCTCTCAGGGCTTTGCTAAAAAAGGCAACAGGTCGTTCATAACCCTCATCATTCTTTTGCAGTAAAACTGCAGCAATTGTATATTCTGAGGCAAATGAAAATAAAATGAAGTCCCTGTCAAATTTTGGACTGATCAAAATTGGTGTTTTAGTTAAGGCTAGCTTAATGTCTTCAAAGGATTTTTTAGCCTCAACTGTCCATTTTATGGTCGAATATTTTTTCAGCATATTGTTTAATGACCTAATTAATTATGCTAAGTTAGAAATAAATTTCCGAAGAAAGTTGATTTTCCCTAAAAAGACTTGTAATTCCATGATGCTCCAAGGATGTTGTATCTGTAAGATGGCTTCAATTCTTGTAGGATCTATTGGGATACCATATTTGGAGATTATATGGCCTAATAACTTTCCCTCTTCTAACCCAAATAAAGACTTTTTAGGATTCAAAGAAATTCCATGCTTCCTACATTTGATGAAAACCTGCCTTAGATGATCTAAGTGTTGTTTATTAGATTTTGAGAATATAGTGATGTCATCTAAGTATATTACTAGGAAGTCATGAATATCCTTAGCGAAATCTATGTTCATGGCTCTTTGGAAAGTGGCCCCTGCATTCTTTAATCCAAGAGGCATCTTCACATACATGAATGTGCCCCAAGGAGTAGTAAACACAGTTTTAGCCTAGTCACCTAGGTGAACTAAAATCTGATTGTAACCAGAAAACCCATCCAATAATGAGATTTTGGTTGACCCTACCACCATTTGTAATATATGATCCATTTTAGGGAGAGGGTAATTTTCTTTGAGTGAAACTTTATTAAGGTTCCTGAGATCAACACAAAGTCTGATCTCACCAGTTTTCTTCCTTATTGGCACCAAATTTGAAACCCAATCAGAGAATCTAATTGGTGCTATTATCTTGACCTCACACATTCTTCGGATTTCCTTTTCAATAGAAGGCAATAGAATGGGATTGATCCTCCTAAGTTTTTGCCTGAAAGGTTTCTGGTTTTCTTTTATGGGGAGAGTGCGTTGTATGATGCTAGTGTCATAGGATTTGAGGTCCTCATAACTCCAAGCAAAGGCATCTTGGAATTCCTTTAATAGTTCAATGTATTTCACTTTTTCGTTAGGAGGTAAGGACTTTGAAAGTTTGATCAATTTTGGATTCTCCTTAGTGCCTATATTACACTCCTCTATATCATATTTTAAGGGTTCCATCTTTGGTTTTCTAGGGACATCATTTGAATCAAACAAGTCTTCCAAAGGGGTTAATCCTTTGGGAAAAAAGTTGTCTTTGAGATTAATGATTTCAGAATCTTCGTTAATTATCTCATCAATTTCAACTTGCTTTAGGTTTTTTACATCTAATTTTGTAAATTTAGTGGGATGGAATCTATCTACCTTTTCATCCTCTATCTCATTAATTTCAATTTTATCTTTTAAATCAGGATCTAATGTTATGCCAATATCTATATGGCTATTCACAAATTCCTCCTCTAAGGTTAAAAAAATGTTTATCTGTTGGTCATTAGCAAATACTTGCCAGTTTTTCAAGTTAACTGGGATAACAGGTCTATGCCTGACCTCAGCAGTGTACTGATTCTTAGGTTGAAATGGTAACTTACAAGTGTTGGCAAACATTGCTAAACTATAAGCCTGCATATTATGCTTCCTAGGAATTACAACAACTTTGGTTTCTAGGAAAGTGTTTAGTATTTCTATAATGGTTCCTCTGTAACAAATTAGTCTAGGGTCTTTGGTCATATATACAACTTTAATTTGATTTATCACTAATTCAGAGTCTCCCATGATAGAAACTCTTATATCTCATAACTTTCTAACTAATTTAAAACCTAAAAGAAGTGCTTCATACTCAGCCATGTTGTTAGTGCATTTTAAATTCAGTCTGTAAGCATGGCCCTCTTAGTGATCATTCTCCAGATTATATATCCACACTCTTGCTCCTGCTCCTGCTCCTAACTGTTATGGGCAAATTTAGTGTTCCTTCAAATGACTAACCCCTAGATCTAGTAGCAAGTCGAGAACAATAACTAAAGTAATTCCATTGCTTTTCCTATAACTAATAGATAAAAGAAAGAGTAACAAAAGAACCAACCTGTATCTCTCGCTCGATCCCTCTTCCCTTTGATCACTTTTGCCGCTCCCTTTCGTACTTAACTCGCTTGGAAGGTACCTGCACACAAGCTGAGACAGAAAACCATCAAAGCATACATATCAATCTATTAACTAAGCATATTATAGAATCGAAAGTACAAACCCTTCTCTCCTCATGAAACAACAATTTAACATGATAACATTAATGTCTCTACTAATCTCATTCAAACAACATTTCCTTAGCTCAAGAAGTTCCAACGTAGACCAGCCTTTGAATGCTTGGTAAATTTATAGCTGAATGGAGGAGGTTAAGCCATTAATGGCCTTCATGAATGCCTTGCCGAATTGGGAAGTGGTTCCATGGAGGAAGGGATAATGGATTAAGGCTAATTCATCCTCTTCCACATCCAAAAGTGAGCTCCATCCATCTGGAAACTTCGAGAAGCTTCCATTGAATGAGGAATCCAATGGCTTCATTTCAAAAAATTTATGAATCTCGTTCATCACAGGTGAAACAAAGGCTAGGTGTGATGCATAACACCCAGACAATGTAGTTCCTGCAATGCATTGCAACCTGATAAAGAGCCACCTGCGCTGATCTCCTTAGGGGCATTTTTTGGATGAATGGTGTCATGAAACTCTTGGGAGGCAAGCATGATGTAGGTTAACTTCATTAGGGAATGAAAACAACTAAATTAGGGGTCGATGGACCCTAATAATACGGATCTAGAAGTTGGGGTTGATGTGCCCAAATTTTCTTGTAACAGTTTCCCCCTAAAGCATGAGGTTGAAAATAAACATGTCAAGTGAGACGCTTTACCACTTGGAGAGAAGGTTTAAGAAAGGAAGGAGACCTGCATCAGTTACAATACATATATCATGATACTTTGATTTTTTCTCACAATTTAGCTGAGGGAAGGCATACCCGTGCTCAGCTTATAAACTTTCATTACATGTACAAATATAGTCGTCTACTGATATATACCCATGAATGGATGACCATGACTATAAGGCCATTGTACATTTGATATAGTACTCCTGAAAATATGTATCGCAGCCTGGATGGATGAAAATAGATCTGGGATCTTCAATCTCGTTCAATCTTTCACTAAAGTACAAGTCTAACCATGTGAATAGATGATATGAAGTCGAACATGGAGAGACATCATTTGATTACCAGCTAATGATGTAAGCCGTTAACAGATGCAAGAGGAACCACCGATAATGCTAATGATCCTCAAGGTACTACAGTACATTTCGCAAGGTGTGAATAAATAATTTGATGTCGAACACCATATGTAGTCATTCGGTCAAAGGCTAGTGATGTCAACCTATCGCTGGAAGTGAGAAACCTGGCATTGATGTATGCAAGCCTCAAGGTACTGAAGGGGTGTTTCTAAGTCAACTTCTTGGATGATGTGTTGATGTCGACAAGAAGCGACTCGTCGCAGGAGGGCCTTGATGTATCCCACATCAATGGCACGAAACGAGGTAAATGATTTTTGGAGATGAAACATCGACTGACGACACAAGGTTCAGGAATGTCGGGCATGAAAATGAAGGTTTACTATATTGTAAAGGATGAAGTTTTGAATTGAATGACTTCTCTTGAACATATCGGCGACACTGAAGTGAATTGGTAGCATTGACCCAAAACAAAGTGATGGATGGTATGATATACCAATGGTGTGATAACCATCAAGCTGAATGAGCCAACCCACATAGTCACGATGATGAGGTGAAAGTGTCATGTTCAAGAGCGACTTGCTACCATAAAGTGTTCTTGACTTTTTCCCATTTTCCCCTGTCATTTCTGACCAGCACCTCTTTATTTTTTATCAAACTTGAGGAGGATAACATATGCTTGTTGTATAATTCCACCCTTCAGGTGAATCCATCGTATTTGATGTTTTAACGAGTCTAGTGAAGGTGAAAATCGATCTTGTCTAGATGGACAAGTTTGTCGCTATTTAAAGTTTTTAACGAGTTTAACGACAAAGATAACTCAGTACTTTTCACATTTAGAGAGTCTAAAAAGGGAATAAAAGGAAACTCCACAATTTCTTTTTCGTAAATTTTTCTCTCAAGTCCGAAAAAGCATAAAACAATACAAGATAGAACCTATTGATCATGTTTGATCAATGAGTACTTTTTTCATAGTTAATCTATCTCAGCCCAAAGAAGGGGTAAAACTATACTGAGTAGATATCGATTCTAATCCATTAACGAGCTAGAAACAACAAGTGCTTGGCAATCTTTTCATGTTTAGAGAGTATGAAAAGAGCTTAAAGAGGACTCCAATTTGAGGAACGAGTGGTTTCCAGGATAGCAGCTGGTTCCGATGATGTTGGAACTTCTCAAAACATGTTGATTTATGTGAAGATGCTGGCTAATAAGACCACTCATTGCAATTGTTCCTCAAAAAGGATAAAACAACCAAGTGAAAGCGTATGATCGGCCAAAGAGATGGTAGCAATGGGATGAAAACAACCAAGGCTCATCTAATGAAAAAGGCTGATAGAATGGCAATCATGAGGGTTAAAAATGGAAATGGGTTCATTTTTACACAAGCTTGAACCATAGGGAACTATGCTTGGATTTTGTTTCATGTTTACACAAGATTGAAATCAAAAACTATGCTTGGATTCAATTACATGCCCCCAGCATGATGAAAGGGAGAGTCTTTTGTAACCAGATGGAAATCACTGCAGTGAAGTAGGATGGTTATCCAACGCCTTTTTGGCTTCATCTAGATAGGGACAAAGGTGAATGGGATGATTCCCTTCACATAACCTACATGGAAACTTAACTTTACCACTAGGTGCATGCCCCTCAAGCTTCATTACATTCACCTAAGTAGACTACTCATGGCTATCAGGTGGATGGAATGAAGGTTCGCTTATGAGATCAAGTGAAAGACTTGACTGGGATTTTACGAGATCTACTCAACGACCCGACTTAGAACTTGGGACCTTGTTTCATTTTTTAATGAGCTTGATACAAGACAAGGAACTCTACTCATGTTCCTTGGTTTCATTTTTTAATGAGGTTGACACAAGACCAGGAACTATCCTCATAGGAATTGTTTCATTTTTTAACAATTTTGACACAAGATCACGAAACTATCCTCGAGAACTTGTTTCATTTTTAACGAGGTCGACACAAGACAAAGACTCTCCTTGGATTCCTTGTTTCATTTTTTAAAGAGGTTGTCACAAGACCAAGAACTATCCTCAAAGACCCTTGTTTCATTTTTTAACAAGGTTGACACAAGACAAGAAACTCTTCTCCAGCTCCAACTTATTCGGTGTCATCCTTCTAGCTTCAAACCCTTCTCTCCTCATGAAACAACAATTTGACATGATAACATTACTCTCTCTACTAATCTCATTCAAATAGAATTTCCTTATCTCAAGAAGTTCCAACCTAGACCAACCTTTGAATGCTTGGTTAATTTATAGCTGAATGGAGGAGGTTAAGCCATTAATGGCCTTCATGAATGACTTGTCAAATTGGGAAGTGGTTCCATGGAGGAAGGGATAATGGATTAAGGTTCATTCATCCTCTTCCTCATCCAAAAGCAAGCTCCATCCATTTGGAAACTTCCAGAAGCATCCATTGGATGAGGAATCCAATGGCTTCATTTAAAAAAATTGATGAATCTCGCTCAGTGCAGGTGAAACAAAGGCTAGGTGTGATGCATAGCACCCATACAGTGTAATTCCTGCTATGCATTACATCTTGATAAAGGGCCACTTGCGCTAATCTCCTTAGGGGCATTTTTTGGATGAATGGTGTCATGAAACTCTTGGGAGGCAAGCATGATGTAGGTTAACTTCATTAGGGAATGAAAACGACTGAATTAGGGGTTGATGGACCCTAATAATACAGATCTAGAAGTTGGGGTTGATGTGCTGAAATTTTCCTGTAACACTAACTTATTCACTGATCCATCAAATTCAAGGTGCAATAATATCTCATGTTCATAATTTTCACTGTTAGGGGGAAGAAAATTTCCCTTTAAGTATGGGGGATTACGCAGTGCATTATATTAGATATCATTTTGGGATTCAACTGCGTTAAGTAAGTCATTCACGTATGACCATTTCCATGAGAGGTAGTCGCAACTGACTAATTTCACCCCTGTGAGCATCACCCGATGCAATGAGTGCTAAGTGAACTATTCAAAAATCATGAGAAATTAGTCAGTTACGACTACCTCTCATGGAAATGGTCATACGTGAATGACTTACTTAACGCAGTTGAATCCCAAAATGATATATAAAATTTCCCTTGTTTGAGGTGTTTTGATTATCTTGTTTTTTAGAAATCTCTTGAGATTGGACAATTTCTTCTTTAGTTGTAACTACAATTTCTTTTGGTTCTGAAATAATATTGTTTGAAGTGGTTTGTTGTGTTTGTTCGGCATTATACAAAATAAAAGAATCAATGTCCGAATGCAGGTAGTAGATAGGGAAGTTTTGAGGCCTATCCTGACTACTCACTACATATTTCATTAGGGTCTCTCTGTATAACTTTTTAGGTTGTCCAAAGACTAAGATTGTGGCATATGACATGTCAAGTTGCAAAGATCCTTGGAGTTTAGTCCCCCATGATCTAGACAATAACATGCCATATTTAGGTGGGATGTCAGCCACTACTATATCCATGAGAATAGTCTTAGCGGGATATTGTACCAAGGAAACACACAGGTCTTTGATTAACCCTAGACACTTTAATTGACTTGAATCAAATGAAAATAAGTCCTTGTAAGGTCTAGTAATGTCCAGGTTTAATTTTTCCATAACTGATTTAGGCATTAAATTGTGTGAAGCTCCTGAATCTAACATTGCATTGTGTAAGATTTTATCATGATTGCTAAGGCTAATATAAAAGGGTGGTATTCCTCCTTCTAATGGTTTTCCATTAACATTCGGACCGAATATAAGCTCAGGTTGATCATCAAACAAGTTGACAGAGTCTTCATTCTCAAAAAAGTTTAAGGTTTTGCTTATTTGAGACTTATAGGTATCATTTTTAATCAGCTCTGTTAAGGGAACTTAAATTTTTAGTTTAGCCACCTCTGCTCCCAAATTGAAAGGAAAAGGGGCTTTCTCTGTTTTAGTGCTTGGGATTTTTATAGCAGGAATTGGAGTAGGTTGCTCTTCTTTTTCTGCATTTAAAGACTTTTTCTATGGGTTTTCTAATATGGTGTTTGGAGATTTCTCCACTATCTCCTTGGAGGGGATTGAAATGGATGGTTGATCATTAGGGGGTTTGGTCATGGGTTATATCTACAATGGTGGGACCAGGAGGGTTTTGATCTGGTCTAGGGAGGATTTGGAGATTTTTAGTAACTGGAGTCGTTTTGATTTTGTTAGGTTGATTTGGCACTGTTTTCTCGGCCTGGTCAGGAGTGTCAAAATTATTTTTACTCCTTAGATTGTATTGTTTATGTACCTCAAAAATGGCAGACTTTCTTATAATCAAATGATTCTCCAGATTGGGTTTGTAATTGTTGCAGCATATGTAGTTCCTGCTCATCTTGGGTCAAAAAGACAGTTTTCTCATCATCTAGTCCCATCAATTTAATGTGTGTGTCTTATTTAGGGTCATCTGAATGGGACATTTCAGCATAGATTTCTTGAAAGGGAGGCCTAATATTCTGATCAGGTCCATTCTTTCCATTATTTTGATTTTGATTCTTTCTAAAGTTTAGATTTCTCACTGGAGGTGCCTGTTGATTATCCCATTGAGGCTTCCTCTCAATGTTTTCTATCCTATCCATCAGCCTTTCCATGCCCTTGGTTAAAACATCTATTTTAAGGTCAGAGGGTGAGGCTTCATCTTTCACGGGTCCTCTCCTTTCATTCCTAACACTAGCTCCTTTTTCTAACAAGTTAGCTACTACACTAATTGCTACACTCTGCATGTCTTCTAAAGTTGGAGGATTTCTCTCTCTGAGTTGGAAGGCCATATCAGTATGAAACCCATCAGGGAACTTTATCATAGCTAAGCTAGGTGGGGTTCTAATATTGAATGGTATTGCATTATATATATTGATAAATTTGGTACAGTAATCCTGGACTGCTTCATGTGGTCCTCTCCTGATGTTTTCATATTCTGAAATGATTTGTAGAGGGTTCTTTTTCTTTTCCCATCTATTTAAAAATTGCTGATAAAATATTTCTAAAGTATATATGCTATTAGAAGGTAAAGCTCTAAACCATGTTCTTACATCACCACCTAGAGTCTGAGCAAAAAGTCTCAACTGAACATATCCAATATCAATTTCATGCAATTCAAAGCATTTTTTCATTTTATTTACATGATGTTGTGCTATATAAGGTCCTATGCCATCAAATTGGACAATTTTGTTCTAGTAATCTTGTGGCATGGGACCAAGTGGGGCAGGTAACACAAGAGGAGCATATCTATTTGCCATGGCTCTAAGTTGGGCAGGGCTAAGAAGTGGGGTTGGGGTACCAAGAGATAATACAGTAGTTGATGGAGAACTAGGAGTAATAGGTGATTGATGTGTAATGATAGGTTGGTAGGGAAGTGAGGGTATAAATGGAAGTGAGGAGTGAACTTTAGAGGTGGAAGGGAATAATGGTGAACTAAGGGTAGTTGACACTGGTTCAGAAAGCTCAGGGATCTTTGCAGTAGTAAGGGATGATTGACGAGAATTTAGAATATACTCATCAATTGATTGGTTTGCCTTTTAGACTTTGAGGTTTGCAATAAACTTTGGATCTATAACTATGTCATCAAGTGTAATTTCAGACGTGGTTCTAAATAGGGAAAGGTCAAATGACTCATCAAAGGGGAGGTCTTCTAAAAACAACCACTCATCAGGGCATGAATCTACTTTGATTGAAGGTGTTGGACTAACTGAACTTTCTTGTCTTTTGGATATTCTTGAAATCTGGTTGGGATTATCCACTACTGGGGTATGTTTTGGATCTAGATTGTCCCTGGTATAGTGAGTTCTCCTTGAAGCCAGAGTTTCGAGCTTTTCTAATTACTTTCTTTTTATGAAATTTTGTAAATAACTTCTAATAAACCCTTCAAGAGGCTTGAAATAAAGATTTGAATTTTTTTCAAAGACTTATTAAGACTGAGGATTTGAGTTCCTAGTATGGTCACCACTATGTTAACACTCAAAAGTTTTCCCTAGGAGTTATCAAAAGAAGGAATGATCCGAGGCAACCACAAACCAACTTTTAGGCTTAAGCTCTAGCCAACCTAAGTTAAGAGAGGGCTCTCTCTATATGATTTAGCTTTGTCTGATGGGATATTCGGCTAGTTATGAAATTTCGTGGGGGTTTTGATTTGTGTTGAAGATTGGGTGGTGGAATTCTTGGAGCAGATGGATAGAGCTAGGTCTTCAAGCCATTGGGCTCTGGAGTCAACAAATGGATATCATAACTAGACCAGATCATTAAAGGGAATGTTCACAGGGTAGGCTAGCAAAGCAAAATGAAAATATTTAGGCCTAATGGGTGAAGTGATTCTAACTAGGGTGAAAGAACACTTAAGAATCCTTGGACTGAGATCAGAATGAAAAACAGAGGATGATCATGAGCAAAAGGCAATTAAGAATCCTTTGCTATAGACCAGAGGAGAAACTACGGAAGCTAAGGAGCAGTTAAGAATTCCCTAGCTAAGATAGTTTAGGAGAAAACATTCAGAATGTAAAACAACCAAGGTAGAGTGCATTAAAGAAATTTTTGAAATATCATTCCTTGTTATACATTTAGATTTTAGAAATTTACACAAAAGATTATGGAAAAAACATAAGGAAAATAACATTAAACATAGGAGAATACTTATTTGTATTTCGCTTTACACAAGAATCCTGTAAAATATCTGATGTTTATTCCTTGATCCAACAAGCCAACCTAGTCATTGATACAATAGAACTCTGACTTGAGAGAAAAAGTCTATAGAAATGTCTTGGAATCCACCCTACATACTTCGAAATGTGAAGTATTTATACAAAAAAATAATTACAAAATATCTCATAACAGTTTGAGATTTAATCTAGGAAATAAAATATCTTCATGCATGAAGAGAGAGACAGATGTGAAACTGCTTCTTGTTGTCCCTTTTATTGTGGTGTTGCTAGTTGTTTTTGTTGAGTTTTAAGCCCTTTAAGATGGCTGGTGGTTGTGGTATTTCCACGCTAGAGTCTTCTTTACTTTTGATCTTTCATTCATACTCTTTGACTCTATTACTCTTTGACCTTGTTTATCTATCTTTCACCTGGCTGCCTTCAGATTTACTATGGTAACTTTCTGATGTAAAACTTTTTCAAAGTAAATCTGTCATTTTGTCCCACCATTATGCTTCAGGAAATCTTACTTTTAAAATTCTCGTGTAAATTTCATCTTCCTCTGTGTACTTTGCAAAATTGGGCTTGGTGAGAAACAAATGTTTCACCTCATGTTCTAAGAAAAAGAGGTTTTCTAATGTATCATATAGTATGTTTCTAATAGGCAAAGCTTTAATGCCTAAAGAGCTGGCTTGTTCCTTGGCCCGTTTCCTTAGTCTATCACTATAGTCCAATTGGGTCATGAGTTTATCATTGATGACCATAGGACTGGGAAGGCCTTTGTCCCTTAAAATTTGAAAATTGGCCATAAAATTATTAATGGCCACCTGCATGTTGTGGCACTTTTCTTCCAAGTTGAGCATAAGGTTTCTTTTGGAAAGAACCTTTTTAATCTCTAGGATGGCTTCAGTCCTGTCCTCTACACCAAGCTCATGGAGCTCATACCTATTCTTACTGTTTAGAAGGTGGATGAGTTGACTTGCATCCTCAGGTTGGTCTCCTAACTCTTCCCTTACCTTTTGGATAGCCTCAGTGGGTACCTTCACCAATTTAGTTTGCTCAAATATAACTTGAATTGATGGCCAAATATCATTGATAGAGTCAATGATATTGGCCTAGAGAATTTCTTTAGTCTGTCCTAGTGGCTTCTGCAATGTTAAATCTTTCTCTAGGACTTTTATTTTTTCACCCATCCTTAGGGCTTTCTTTGTTTCCTCTCTTTGTTGAATTTGGGCAAGTTTACAGTTAGTTTCTAAACTTGCCACTTTTTCCTTTAACCTTTTGAGCTCTGTAGCTTGGATGGACATCTCCTCCATAGCTTTTACCAGTTCTGCTATTTTTTCAGTTGAAGTGCCTGCTGCTATAGTGGATTCAGTTGTAATTGGCAGTGTTGTGGTAGGTGGAGCTGTTGGTGCCAATGATGCTGCCAATGTGGAGGGAACTGCTATTGTCACTGTGGGAATGGCAGTTGTGGAAGTTGTTGCCAGGTCACTTTGTTTGGACTGAATCAAAATGTCCAACTCCTTCTATGTTTCTTTAAGTTGATCATTTAGCTTTAGGACTAGGTCCATAAGCTCTTCATGTCCTTTTTGTGCTTCTAGGACTTCCATGGTTTGAGGGTGATGCAACTGAGGAATTTTGAGTTGCTTCTTCAATGCAACAATGTCATCATTATTCTTTTTTATCAGCTACTCTATTGCTTTGACATCCTTGGGATCATGCCCCAATCCTATCACTAAGTCCTCTAAGGATTTGATTCTTGTATCTTTTGCCTGTGAAGAGGCCTTCTCCAACTGAAACTGAGCTGAAATATTATTTAAAGAGTTTTGCAACTAGTGGGCTATTATGGCTTTCCCTATTATGTTAGTACTTCAAAATCCACTCTTTTGAAATTTGTTGCTGTAGGGCTATAACTAGGGTCGCTCACACCACCAATTATTCCACATTATTAAGTCAATCCGGGATTGTTTGGTTCTTTCAAAGAGTAACTCAATCCGAGGCTGTTTTGCCCAAGTAATGCTCGGTAGTATAGTGCTCTAATGAATTGAAAGGAAACAGATACTAAACTATAACTGAATCAACTCAAGGATAAAATCACACAAATCAATCTGATCAGTCAAGGGTACGGAACCAATAACCCTTCCCTTTAGAAAATGATAAAGAAGAAAACCAAAGCAGAGGCTTACGGATCTGGGAGTTAGGCAGCGTCTTGCTGGCTCACAACAGTCTTAGGCCTGCTATCACTCGAAAGTAACAAAAGCAAATAAGCAAAAGTAAATGGAACAGCAATTATGAAATGGAACAGCAGGAATTAAATGGAACAGCATAGGTAAATGGAACAGCATAAGTAAATGGAACAGCAATAATCAAAACAGCATAAATAAATGGAACAGCAAACAGGAAACGTCAATCATATGGAACAGCTAACTCAATTGGAACAGCAACCTTAAACAGATGCACACATTCTAAGCTATTACAACAATCTGAGAGTAATGTATGACGTGACTATTTCTGAACAGAGTAATATTGTCTTCAAATCTCGTGAACACGTATTCTATATGAATCCAACGATGATACCAGTCATACCAATACCGGGATGCAAGTCAGAGAAATTCACTTTAGATAATACAGAGACATGAATGAAGAAACTTATTCAGATTCAAAAATTAACTGAAGAGCATAGTCTATCATGTAAAAGATATATCAGATTGTTGGAACAAAGGAAATAATCAAACCACACTAATCACTGTATGATACAACAGCGAGTGACCGTCGGAGCTGGGCCCTTGGCTACCAATGGTACACCGCTTAAAGTTACTTCAGATGCAGAGGCAAAGTGAACACAAAGTTCTTTATATTGATTGCATTAACAAAGATACACAAGATCAAGTCTCAGCAAAACTTAATGCTCAGAGTTGTTCCAAACCGTGTAATTACAATATAGCTGATCTCCCTCCGCTCAATGGCGTGGTATCTTTATATAACAGAAATGACGGAGATATCTAGATACAAAAGATAAGCTAAAGCAGCGATCCCTCAGGATCAGAGATCCTGAGGGATTCGCTAATCGTTCAGTTCTTCTCATTCCTTTCTTACGTTCTCCGTCTTGGCATCCACGTTCTTTTCCTTGGATCATTCGGCTCTAATTTTACTTGATCGCGTCCGCATCCGGTTTCCTAGCGAGGGGACAACAGTTGCTTTCCTTTTGCTTCCCGTTTCTGCTTGATGATCCCCTGTTTCCGCGTCCTTCTGCATAGAAAACATCGATTAATGGTGATTGATCTTCGTTCGTCCATTTTCACACAATTTATCAAAATCCTTTTATTCTTTAGACTTTAAATGCAGAAAAGGTTAGGAAACTTATTAGAAAACCACTAGATTACTATTCAAAAAGCATACCTTTCAAACGCTCCACACACCCCCCTGCTTACCCTGTTTCATGTCCTCATGAAAACGTTATAGTTGACATGCAAGGCTGTGAGAGAGTAGGCTGGAGAAGGGATCTCACGAAGAGGTCGACAACCATGATTAGCAACTAGATGGTCAAAGAACTGATCTAACTGATCTGCGGGCATCTCATATAGGGCCTGATATCCAGGTGCAGGATGCCAAATAATTGGGCTGCGAAACCGATATCCCAACCAGAATGGTCCTGCGCGCAGAATCCGCTCTCCATATAGACTCAATCGACTGGCAGCCAGCTCAAAATTTTCAAAATTAAAAGGTTCCCTGAGCTGGATGTTTGGGTTAGAGATTCGGTAGCGAAACTTTGCAGCTTGGAGGGCATGGTCCTTAATAGCCAGGAAATACTCAAGGCCATTTCGGATCAAGTCTTCATGCATGGGACCTAATAATTTTATGACACCTGGGATCCTCATCACACTTCTATGCTCCCTCCATAATGTTGCAGGGTCCCTAGGTTCGGCTCGTACCCATAAGTCTAAACTATGTTCTTTGCTTTGGAAGATGTTGTAAGCTTTAAGCCATTTTAACTGATTCACCCCAAATGAAACAAAGGCTTGGAATTGTATATCACCGACGAAAGGGCCGGGGTTCAGATCGGTTTCCTGGTCTAAGACAAGATTGTGCAGGTAGAATTCACATAACAACCTTTGAACTTTAGCTCCATAGTGCTTGCAGCAGTCTATAAAATCATTAACAGTGTTGATATGGATAGG
>APFE030307792.1:0-19141 GCA_000404065.3 Pinus taeda | reverse complement strand
TGTAGCATCACAAACCATAATAGTGAGATTTGGAGCTATAACAGTCACAACCCATTAACCCAACACCCTATATTCCTCAACCATGCAATTCTTAGTTTCTTTCTCTCAAAATCCTTACCTAGTGCCTGATCATAGTGAACAACTTCCATGATCACGAAAAGGTAGAATACGTGTTTTTCGAAGTAACATTGGCTTGTCTTGAGTGGAGGTCCTTTGGATGTATTATCATCTCCACATGGAAGGGTGATGCTAAATGGAGGTTATCAAAAATTTACTTGAAATAACAATTTACGTAGGCTTCAAAATTGAGTTAGGCAAAAAACATTGGAGGGTCATTGTCGCAATGGAAACACCACTTCAAGGAAACACCACTTTAGTTGCAAATATGTCTTTCTTGATCAACCACTCAGGAATATTAAGATGCTTGGCATCCCAATATTGCATCAAATCTATAGCTTTTCCTGCAACCTTGAGAAACTTTAGGATCTCTTGATATTTCTTTTGGATTTTTACCAAGGGTTTCATCACATTGTGCAAGAGAGTCATCTCATTGTATAGTTGCTTCATGGTTTCTTCCATTGGCTTCAATTATTCAAATATGGCTATCCATAGCTTTTCTGTGTTAATATTGGTAGAATACAAATGTTGTTTCTTTTTGGAAGGATGATCAACCTCTTGTTTTGCAACAAATAGATCTTTTATAAATTGCACATTCTCACTAAATGATTTCTTAGGGATTCTTCCTAGTATTAGATACTATCACTTTTTTTGCGGCTATGGAGACTAGTTGGAGAGGATCATTGGGAAAGTACCTCTACCTTTCTTCTACAATCCTCTTCTTTAGTTAGTTAAAGGTAAATATAGATACATCCATAACCCTATCATTAGGTGGACGAACAATTCCCATTTTTCTAGATGGGAGATGGTCACTAGTGAGAGGAGGTTATGGCTAAGTGATGGGTTCATCTGCAATTGGTTCAATCCCATCCTCCTCCTCTAGCTCTACTTCCATTTCATGGTCCATCCTTTCTTCCTCCACTTTTTGTGAGGCTTCTTCCTCTTTTTAATTCTTCATTTCCTCTTATTACAACCTCTTTTGCTATTCCTATTCTTCTTTTATTTTCGTTTCTTCCTTTGTTTTCTTCTACTGTAAGAATTCCTCTTGGTGTTTTATTTCTGTCCCCTCTACTCTTCTCAAGTCATATTGAAGATTCTTTTCTTATTCTTCTATTTTTAAGCGCTCTTCCTCTCTTTTGTGTTTTTCTTCTTGTTTCTTCTCCTTTTCTAACCTTTTCTCCTCCTCCTCCCTTTATTTGCTTTGTTTCTATTCCTCAATTGCACCCTTGTACGTTGGATCAACCTTGAACTTCCTGTTGCTTTTTGCCACTAGATCATGCTTTAGCCTATTTCTGGAAGATACAATGTCCACCTTGGAAATTACTTCTTCTTGAATCTCCTACATATGTACATATGGTATCTGATTAACATAGGAGGTTCCTACCTCATTTCCTAGTTGACTCTTTCTTAATTTATTGTACCATTTCTTGACCTTATCATCTTCTGGAATGGTCGGTCACGTAAATTGTGTCTTAGATGCATGAAAACTTTTCTAGGATCATATCTATGAAAGCCCATTGTTACAAAGTGAAGATTCTTGATTTATTCAATTTAAGTTTCGGTTTCCTTAAGGCTCCTAAGGTCATAAATTCCAATATATAAAGGAAACGAGGGCCAAGAAGCATTTTTTTCTTCTATGGATATGTGTAGAAAAACCATTGTTTGATTGATAGGAATTCTCTTATAGGACCACCTTATTGGTCACATACCTTGACATAAGGTGAGGGGAAATCTGACACTCAAGCACTCTGATGTATGTGCCCTGTGGTGAAGAGAACCAATCTACAGTTTGATAGAGTGCCTCCTTCATGTGATCTGTCATGCAGGGAGGTTATATCTCAAAGATCATATTATACAGTACTACAAAGAAGTGCTCAGCCAGTTTTACATAAACTCCTCTGAAACTATCTTATGACAACGGTCTGCAATGGAAGTAGATAGGAAACTTATCTTGAGGGGTCCAGTTCCATTTCATCCCTATTTACTCATAACAAGTTTAGATTCCATCTAACAATTAAGAAGACATATAGAATTTTGGTGCTTTTTTGGCTTGTAAAACTATCTTGGCCTGGTGTATACTAAGTTGTAGTTCATGAGAGAGGGTGTCAGCCGAGTTGAAGACTTTACCTCCAGAAACAACTAGGTAGATAAACCCAACTCTTCTCAAAGTATTCTGCATTCTTCCATCCATGTGATTTGAAGCACATCACCATGAAATATTGGTAAACCTTTCTCAAATATCTATTCCTATAAATTTCACTTGATTTCAGGCGAAACATTGTAGGCTCTTTCCACCATGATTGAGGACTTCCTTGGCATTAAATTTTTCCCAAGTCACATAGAAATATGTATTTAAATATTCATTGGGAGTTACCATATTATAGTAGGAGTGTACATGATGTATATGGCACGTGGCAATCGCGTTCCCACTTTCACTGTTGAGAACCAGATTCTTGTTATCCATGTGTAGCAAGATCCATTTTATAGCTTATGGACAAGGTAGCACTATGAATCTAAAATCCACTATGCATATTATGGCCCTTTTGATATTTATATACACTTCTCTTTCTTCCAAGTTTTCTAGGAATTGCTTCTGCATGAAAGCATATTTTATATCCTAACATGAGTCTTTCAAGGATTTATCAATTTAACATTGTGTGTCTGATAAGATGGGAATAACTGGCTTACTGTATTCCACTACCTCCTTAGTACTATTCTCTGAAGTTTACTTTTATATAGATTTTCAAGTGTAGGAGGCATTGTCTCAACAGATGATGTTAAAGGGATGTATCATGTATTTGTATCTGATACCTTCAAGTGAAAATTTACTAACGAAGAACCATAATTAGTTTCTATAAATCCCCTAACTATAAAATGAAAATTATTTAGAAGACAATGTTGAGGGAAATATCTTAGAAAGTTGGGAGCACATGCATATCAAAAGTGAGACACAGTGGCTTAACTAGCCACTGGAAATGAACACTATGCCAAGGAAATGAAGAGGGCACATGTCGATATCACAGTCAATAGACAAGGCTAAACTGATGCTTAGAACTGCACCATGCGCTCTGGTGAGAGAGAGAGGCTTCTTGGGCATAGGCCATAGTTGGAGTGATCAAGGAGGGATCACACTATTTCTTGGAAGTGCGCAGTGTGTCATGGAAGCTAAAGGTGGGCACAAGGCATAGTTGCGGTGGTAAGAGATGCCTGAATGTGGCTTAGAAATGTGTTATGTTCTCTCTAATGGAGCCTTTTCTATTGGGCACAACTTGAAATCATAAATGGTGCCTATTTTCCAAAAGTGTTCTCTGCTTAAAGAAAAGCTAAAAACTACTAAGTGAAGGCCAACGACAAGTCAAGAACACAATAAAAGTGAGAGAGAAGGGTTGCAAGTGTTTATAATTCTTGTCGCAATCATGACTAGAAGGTGAAAGGTCATGGAATGCGAAGATCCAGTAGAAATAACACTTACGGTCCAACAATCTGTAACTTGTAGGAGCAAGAATAGATATAAAAAGAATTTCATATGAAAAAATATATCAAAATGATGCTAACAAGAAAAAATGCGTAACTAAAAAATACAAAGCAAACAAAAGTGACACGTTGCAAAACTTACCAAGAATCGGTGCACTTGTGACCAAAAATGAAGAAGAGCTCCTTGCGATGAGAAAATGTGCTCAGCCTAGAACGAATAATGAGTTTGGCTGCTTATAAAGAGAAACAATATTCAAAACAAGATAATGCATGCTCGCCTCTTATCACTTGACGAGTGATTTAGTTAAGCTAAGTGAAGAGGGTCCCTATTCTCTAGGAGTGCACTCTGCATATAAGCAAGGAAGGGCGCATGTGTGAGAAATAGAAGGGCACACTAACTAGAAACAAAAAGTGTGCAACTGCTATGAATAAGGAGTGCACACTCATTGTGGGACAAAAGTGCACCCAACTATGAGAGAGAAGTGTGATCAACTATGAGAGAGAAGTGTTATCAAGCTCAAGATGGTGTAGTTTCTCTAACAGTGCATGTTTTGTCACTAGATTTAAAAAGTATGAGCTATCTAAGAGAAAAATTTGTGCTTTCCTGCTTTCACGTGGTAAGCATGTCAAGTGAAGAAAGTTAACACTAAGGCAAAAAAATCTAGGTTTTCCAATTTGTAGAAAGACAACACATGGACTTCCAAATATAAAGAGATGACACTTAGGAAAATTTGACCTAGGAGGAAGAACAAAACTTAGTGATGTTGAAATGATAGTTTTCACTTAGGAAACATGATCACTTAGGAAACATGAACAAATAACTAGACAACACAAGACACCTTGAAACGATACCTCATGAAACATATGTAAGCTCCAAAATTGAACAAGGAAAAATTTTGGAGGGTCGTTGTCGCAGCGACAATACCTTATTCTTGTGGTTTCTACATAACTCCATGACTTACCTTCATGGGATCTTTATATAAGGTTTTAATACAAAGCCCCAAAATATATAAAGCATGTGCATTAACCAAACATGTTATTCCATAAACACTAAGATAAAAGAGAATGTTATTGACACAAACTACTATTAAATCCCCAAATCTACCATTGTGAAGCATTCCAAACACATTAAACCCCATATTTTCTTTGAAAAATGTAGAATATTAGTTAGAGCACAACATTACTCCTCAAAGTTATGAAGGGAGTAGTGGAAATTAAAAATAACTCTAACAATATCAATCTTGAAGATGGATATAAATTTAACTAACCATAGACATACATTATTAAACATCTCTGTAGCCATATAGAACCATCATAATTCCTAGATTTTTTGCATCATGTTTCTAAATGTTTCCCAAGTATCTTCCTTTTGAAACTCTTTTGTGGCATCCTCCTCAACTTTCTTCACTTTTTTGGGGTTTCTTTTTCTTGTTTAGTAGCACCACTTACTCATGTTCCTACTTTTTCCTTTTCCATTTCTTCACTTACTTATACTTCATGTATATTTTAATCTTCCTCTTCTACCCAAATTTTTAAATATTTTATGTTTGTCCCTTCTAATTTTATGTCTTAACAAAATGTATCTTTAGACCTAATAATTCCACATAGTTCTTTTCTAAACCTAAAATTTTTCATTGAACTTCTCCATTAAATTCCTCATAAACTCATTATTAGTCCTTTATATAAACTATCATCTCCCACCATCACCATTTTTTTTTACAGATATCCCTTTCATAATCTTTGTAGCTCACTTTCTCTTCTTTTACATTTTGTACCTATCTTCATCTTACCATTTTCCACTTTTACTTCTCCCTCCATCCTTAATATTATTATTATATGCTTCACCTTATATTTAAGTAATGAAGTTTTGAAATGGTTAAAAGGTGAATATATGTTAAAGGAAATTCATTCATGAGTCACTATTCTATGATATAAGAACACACCTTCGATCTTTGTTTTCTCAATATACATTTTTTCATGTTTACACGGAAAAGGAAAAGTGCTTGCAATCCAATTAAACTCTCCAAAAATATCCTCGAGAGCTAAGAAGGCACTTAGGAAATCAATAAATCCCTTAAGAGACTAATTACTTATTACTTTCATAAGTCATGGAGTTAACATTCTCTTAGTTTTTAGTGATGATTTAACTAATATTTCACCTTAAATATGGTTTTAGAATTTTTTTTGAATGGTGCATGGTTAGGTTTCTTTCTATGATTAGAAAGTTGTCATGAAATGTATGAAATATTTGTATATCATCTTAGATCTATCTTAACTCTATATCTATCAAGCGCTAAGAGAGATCAAATGTCCTTTCACTCTAAAAGATGTTTGCACCTCAAGATGTTTGGTCCATCTTAAAGAGTTGGTAGTCGGAATTAAGATGGATCCAAGTTGATTTTATTATTTATTATAATTAATTATAATTATAATTTAATTATTTTAATTTTTTTTTATAAATGTTGGTGGAATGAGTAACATGATAGTTTTGGGTGTCACTGGTTGATACCCATCAACTACTACTATAACCTCGATGTGTGTCATGGGTTGATACCCATCAACTACTATCAACTACTACTATAAACCTCCAGGTGTTTCAGTGTTGATAGCCATCAACTACTGCTATAACCTCCATGTAGAATTGCATTGCCCCAACCATGACACACAAGCTAGACAAGGATTGAACCAACCACACAAATGCCTTAGCAATGCAATAGGTCGGTAAGTGAGGCTTATGATTATAATTATCAATTTTATATTTTATATTTTATTTATTTTATTTTATTTTAAATTTTATGTAATTTGACCATGTCAAGATGCATGTTTTCTTGTTAATTATCATTATTATTTATTTATTTATGTATTTTTATCGAAGAAATTACTTTTAACTTTTTATTTTTTTTTAATTGAGCCCACATGTAAACATTTACACCACTACAACATCTCCCCAAAAGCTTTTTACTTTTAGATTTAAATTTAAAAGGATGGTATAAAATAAATATTTATAAATTTTGATTTTGAAATGGTTATGGTTTTTGAGCAAGTGATATTGATAAGCCATGGTATTAATGCATGGTATTGTAACAAATCCTATTTACAAGTTAATAATATATATGGCAAAATGAAGGTAAATATCCATAGTTAAGAATCTTGATATATTGTAAGTATTAAGTTTTGATTTAAAAAATGTTATAAAATTAAATTAAAATAAAAAAAATTATTTTGAAATGACCGATGGTTTTTGGGTATGTGTTATTGAGGGATCAAATCTCTTTCCACTCTAGAAGATGTCTACATCTCAACGGATTTGATCTCTCACAAGTTAAGATGGATCTAGATTGATTTTATTATTAATTATAATTATAATTATTAATTTTATTTTAAGTGGTTCTAAAAGCTTATCCTAAAAATTTGATGTGATTTATTTGGAAGAGACTTGGTATACAATAAAATAATTATATATCTATTTTGGAATATGATTATTAAATTTTAATTAAATTATAAATAATTAATAGATAGATGGTTTTATGGACATGTAGCATTGATAAGTTATGGTATTTGTCAATGATATTGTAAGAAAATCTATTTATAAGTTAAAAATTTCCATAACCTAATTTAAGTTATAGACAAAATAGTCTTTTTCACAGGAATTGAGCAATATAATTTCAATCAAGATTGTGATTTTTTTTTTAATATACATTTTTGAATGGGTAAATAGATTCAACACCTTGAAAAACCACTCTCACGCTCCACTTTTGTAAATTAAACATCTTAAACTCAATTTTTTTTAAATATCTACCAAATTTTAATTAAAATTAATAAAAAAACTACCTTGAAGAAACAAATCAGATTATACTTTTAATTTATATAGCTACACTAATATATTAATAACTAATTTTAAAAAAAATTACATCTAAAAAAACTTTGTTAATAACCTCATGAAAAACATTAAAACAAATATGAATATAAAATCACATATTCAAACTCCCTATTACTTAGGGGCATGGGCATGGGCATGGGCATAGGTATGCCACCTAGAATTATAATAAAAACACTTAGATTCGGTGTCAAAGTGGCATGGGCATGGTTATGTCACCTAAAATTATACTAAAAACACTTAGAATCGATGTCTAAGTGCTAGCATACTAAGGTGTACCATTTATCTCACGTTATAATAATAATAACAATTGGAATCGGTGTAAAATTAATAAAAACCAATCCAATTATCAATTACTATGGATATTACTTTAAAATACATATATATATTAAGTATCAACAATGTGAAAATACCCGGAATCCAGGTCACACTTCAAAAATTATTTCACCAAACAGATAAAGCTAGATTACTTTTGTAATTTATGCCGTAAAGAGCGGGCAGACCGTTATATCAGGGGATCGTTTTCTTTTATATAACTCGAGTGGGAGGGCTGGATCCTGAAAGTGGAACGCCCTTAGGATAGCTGTGGAGGGTCTGAGATTTATTTTTTTCGCGGAGAGCTGTGAAGGGTATGAGATTTATTTTTTCGGTGGAGAGCTGTGAAAGGCCTGAGATTTTTTTTTGTCGCTGGAGAAAGAAATATTTTAGCAATGGAAGCAGAAATATGGCAAAGGCTCCCAGAGGTGTTGTTGCATATGATTTTAGCGAAGCTTCCCATTAGGGTTCTGGGCAAAATGAGGGCGGTGTGTAAACAGTGGAAAGATCTACTGTCTTCTCGGGATGCCTTCGAAGGGTTTGTTCCAAAATGGTCGCTTTGTTCTACCCCGGGGTTTCTGATTCAGATCCATTGGGATTCCAAAGATGACGTGGAATTTTGGGTTATAGAAGGATGCAGTACTGGTTCACACATTTACAAAGTGCCTTTGCTCAATTGCATCGTTCTGGATAGTTGCAAGAGCATCGTGTGTTGTCATGAACGAGGGGATCGGTTGGCTCTTTCCATAGGAATTCCTGGTACCAAGAATTGGAGACACCTACCTCGTCCTCCTATACCTGGCTACCACTTCAATGGGATGGTTTTCGACTCTTCCACAAGGCGTTGCACTCTCGTTCTAGGCTATTCTTTGTTAAACCACCAATTGCAACAAGGTCGAGGTGTTAATAGAAGAATGATGCAGATGTGTATTTATGATTCAGAATCCAACGCGTGGACTCAACATTCCACCATGGTCCCAGATCATATCTGTCCTTTTGATAAGGGTATTTTTTGTCAAGGAAAATTTTACTGGGCGGCCTTTAATATTGCAGCGTTTAATATTGCTGACGGAATCTGGACAGAAATCCCACTGCCCCAGGGATGGGGCATCATTGAAAATTTTGCTGAATATGATGGCCATTTCATGCTAGTTGATCGACATGATGCTGAGTTTGTTCGCATGTGGAAGTTGAATGAAGCGGGAGAATTTGAAATATGGTGTGATTTTGGAACTCCCGTATTTCCTTTGGCCGTGACCGTGAACAACAGTGGTTTTATTCTCGCAGTTGATAGCAAATTAGATATGTGCATAGTCAACTCCGCTAGCAATTCGATTGTCCAAGAAATGGAATTACCAGGACATCGCACATCTCAAACACCAATTCGAGGGGTTGCATCAGCTTTCGAATCTACCAACCTGTGGTGGCCTTAGGCATTATTTATTTTTTCTCATAGTTTTTTTGGATGATGACAATTACCTCGTTGAATTATAGCTATTAAGTTGAATTATAGCTAGTTATTAAGTTGAATTATAGTTAGCTATTAAGGTTTATGGTAAAATAGAGAATAATGGATAGTGTAATTCAATTAGAGAGGTTCATTTTCTGTGGTCTACCATCACAAAGTATAATGGGCACATAGTCTTATTGTTAAATGAATATGGATTGGATAGGAATAGTGATTCAGTCATGAATTTTTATAGTGATAAGAATAGTAATTGATTTGGATTGCAAAGGATAATCTGCACATACTCTTACTCTTAAATAAATTTGGATTAGATAGTTATTGTTAAACAACTTTGCATTGGATAAGGATAGTGAATTCTTATAGTGATAACAATATTGATAGATTTGGATTGGATAGGAATAATGATTTAGTCATGATTGGTAAGTGAGATTCATTATTTATATTGAACTTCAGCTTTCAATTCTTATAGTGATAACAATATTGATGGATTTGGATTGGATAGGAATAATATTCTTATAGTGATAACAATATTGATGGATTTGGATTGGATAGGAATAATGATTGAGTCATGAATTCTTTGATAACTGAGATTTCATTATTTATATTGAACTTCAGCTTTGAATTCTTATAGTGATAACAATATTGATTGATTTGGATTGGATAGGAATAATAATTAAGTTGTGAATTCTTTGGTAAGTGAGGTTTCATTATTTATATTGAACTTCAGCTTTGAATTCTTATAGTGATAACAATCTTGATTGGTTTGGATAGGATAGGAATAATGATTGAATCATGAATTCTTTGGTAAGTGAGATTTCATTATTTATATTGAACTTCAGCTTTGAATTCTTATAGCTATAACAATATTGATTCATTTGGATTGGATAGGAATATTGATTGAGCCTTGAATTCTTTGGTAAGTGAGATTTCATTATTTATATTGAACTTCAGTTTTGAATTATTATAATGATAACAATATTGATTGATTTGGATTGGATAGAGCTGTGAATTCTTTGGTAAGTGAGATTTCAATATTTATATTGAACTTCAGCTTTGAATTCTTATACTGATAACAATATTGATTGATTTGGATTGGATAGGAATAACGATTGAGTCATGAATTCTTTGGTAAGTGAGATTTCATTATTTATATTGAACATCAGCTTTGAATTCTTATAATGATAACAGTATTGATTAATTTGGATTGGATAGGAATAATGATTGAGTCATGAATTATTTGGTAAGTGCGATTTCATTATTTATATTAAACTTTAGCTTTGAGGTTTTTTTATTCATATTGTTAGATTTTATGACAATTTTCTCACTCTGCAATATTAATAAATTTGAAGCATTTTGGATTTAGTTAATACTATAGTTTTCAACCTTTCAGAAAAATCCTTCTTTTTTTTAATGCTTTGGACTCTTGTTGGGTGCAGCTGTAGACTCTGGCTTAGATTGTCTTGCTCGATCATTCAGATAGTTAGGTTTGGTAAATTGCAAATTAGGATTGCAGATATTTTGACATTTTGAAAATTTGGCTCAATTTTTTTAGAAAAAGAAAAAAATAAATTTCCAATATAAACAATAACACTAACTAAAATTTTTATATTAATTACTCAAAACTTGATTGCATAAACAATTTTTCATAACTTCTATTATTTTAATATAAAAAAAGCCTTATTTTTAATTCTCCAAACTTTTAATATATCTAGCCTTTTGCCAACATGAAAATATATTCACCTTTTCAAAAAAATTTAAATTAAATAATATATTAATTTTATAAGATGAATAATTCCCATTTCTAATCTAATTTTTACATAATCCAATTTTTTCGCCCTAAAATCCAATAGGAATAGAATTATGAATTCAAAATAAAATTCTATAACCATAGTTACAACATTACTGGAACTAGGTTTTTTTAACTTTGCAAATGCTCTCCAAAACAACAATGGGTGACATTTCACCCATCACTCTGATGGAAATGATGTCAGGCCAGAAAATTTGGAGACCAGACCATGCATTCAGTCAAAAACAATAAAAATTGCTTACATATTCACAGATGACTTGCATCATTAAGCAAGCCGGTTGAGGAATGATTAAAACCAGTAACCATGTCAATGGTTTTAGGTATCGATGAAGTTGTTAACTGTACTTGTTGATTTTGTTAATGTTATTGTTTTTGGTGAATGTATAAATTTGGTGAAAGAACGATACAGTCAAAATGTCAAAGCAATGCAATTACTACCTTCTATTTTTTAACTAGCTTGTGCACCTCAAACTAGCTTCCATGTGCTCTCATGCTATATATATAACCCTTTATATAGGGTGGTGGCTCTTCAAGAAGACCCAGATCCTATTCTCAAGCTATGACCTAGATCCCATTCTCAAGCCAAGTCTGGTGCTGAAATAGACCACTGTGTCACTCCATAAGTTCAAGAAGAAATTTAACAATTGAAATCTTTAACCATGACTAACCCATAAACATATTTAGTATTTGAAATTCAAGTTGAATTATTTTATTGGGTCCTTGACCCTGGCCACATCAAGGAACATAAGAGCCATTATATTAACTCTATCACCTTTCACTAGCAAATGAAAAATGGGTTGGGGCTGAAAAACAAGATTATAGCCTCCCTCAATGAAATCCAAAAGGTTTAATGCCACCAACACTTTTTTGGTTAACTTAGATTCATGTCTCACCCATGGAAGGATATCTTCATAATGGTTCCATCTCTAGCCCATGAGCATAGGTTTCAACCCCAAGAACTTCTCAAGTCAAATGATACATGCACAGGTATTTTTGTTTTATGTTTTTTCAATATGAAATTTTTTTTATTTTCATAGATAAGCTAAAATTATGGAGGATTAGATCCACCCACCAGATTATATATAAAAATTTTGACTATGTATTCCGACAAATCTCTAGGTGTAAGAAAGCTTAGACAATATCTTCAATTTTGATTATTTTAATGGACAAAAAAATTGGTAAGATGCCTCCACTATTGTTGGTTTGGTTTCCCTTGCTACAAGCCATGATAGTGAGAAGGCTAATTGTTGAGATTTATATGTCAATTTTATTATATAATAGAAGGTAATTAATTAACAAACAAAAATATCGAAATAAAGTTATAATTTAGTTGATTTTTATTATTTTTTACCTTTAGCAATATAAGATGTATCATGAAGTGTTTTGATGATTATCATGGATTGGTGTCTATCCATGTTTACCATCCATTTAATTTATAGGGTTGAGCTAGTTATAAATGTGAGTATGTGTCTAAAGATATCATATAAATAATATAATGATGTTTAATTTTTCTAGGTTCAACAAAATTTTGTTACATAATATTTCCGGTATTGTAATTTTAAATTAGTTTAGTTGTTTTAATGTAGAAATGGATTATGTTAAAAGAATACTCATTTACAATATATATTGTCTTCTCAAAATCTTAAAGCTTCACAACATCATGCAATTTACATTATCTTATAAAACAAATTGCACTAGAACAAATTTCTTCTAACCAACACATGTTTGGAAGTTGAATGCATTTATTAACTGTGTACATTAGAAGAAATTTTCAGTCTAAAAGTGCCCATTAAATTTTTGTGTAATTCCATGTCATAATACATAAGCCAATCAAAATCCTTTAAATTTAAAAGGAAATACATGCAAATATTTTGGAGGGAAAAGAAAAAAATGTTTTTTTTTTTTAATTGTATTTTTGGCTTACCTCCTTATAGGTTTACTCAAATTTCAAGTGTAGAGGCCACAATTTTTTCAAATATTGTTATTTATAATTTTTTCTTACAAGCATACTTTTAGGCTTAAATTTCCTCTAATGCATTGAGAATGTCAAGTTTTAACAACACAATTGACTAGAGTTGAGTTTGTTACTTGAGACATTGTTCAAAAGTGGAAGAAATATAACATTCTATATGGGAATGGGTGAAATTCTCACAATTAAACGATAGTGAATAGTGAGAAAGTAAAGGCTACAATAAACCAATTAAGAGAGTGAGGGCCACGAAACAATAGTGTCGTAGTAAGGGACAAGGATGACACAAATAATAGTCAAGAGAGTCTAATGCCAAAAGGTGCAAACATATGCACACCTAAAGTGGATAACACTCCAAGGTATGAAATAATTTCATCTAAATCGGTGAATATATTCAATACATGTAGAATCACATAATCATAGGAATTTTAAGGGCATATGGCCCAGCAAGAGGCCCCTAATCTAGTGGAAGAACACCAAATGAAAAATGAAATGGCTTGTAGATATGGAATTAGGCTCAAAATGGTTCTTCATTACTATATCTATAAATTTGAAGATAGATAAAAAGTCTTTGAGAATCGTTAGAGTTGGCCAAATTGACATGTTTTTCATAGGTACGCAATACCTTTTTATTTTTGACTTTCCATTCTTTCTTATTACATTTCCATCCATATTGATTGATTTTGGTCAAGGTACAAATATCCTTCTACGTGTCATTTTAATTCTTATTTTTATGCACTTTTTGGGAAATTATTTCATTTATGTAGGAACAATGGCATATAGGACACAAGACTACACATGTATTACTCAATGTTGGTGTCTCAATAGTGGTTGTTGTTGAGAAATCTAAGGCAACTAGATTAGGGTGATTTCCTTTTACCTTGATAATTGCTTGTAGTATTCTTTTACTTTTCATTATTTTATTTTTTTTATTTTTTTGGTAGGTAAGCACCCACGGGGGATTTGAACCAGTAACCTATCGCAAAGAGTGCCTTAATGGTGCACCCATCCACTGTCAATCCAAAGCCCCGTGGGCCTTTTATTTTTCATTACTATTAGTTTCTTATTCACTTATAATGTTTTTCTTATCATCAAACAACTACCAAAACATGAAGACCAATAGTACACAAGGAAACAAGATCTAGGTTGCTAACCAAGGCAAAAAACCCTCTTAGAGAGTAAAATGCATAAGTAATTCTTCTCTTCTTATAGAATCTTCAAACGATGAATCCCAAGACGTTAGACCTAATACATAGACCTATCCAAGACCAAGTCATCCTTCCTTCTTTATTGGATTTCCTTACACGGCTTCCAACAACAACCTTCAACCTTCCAACAGCGTTTCTAGCAACTTTGACCCCCAATAATAATTTATTTAACTTTGACCTAGCAACTTCAAACTTGATGTAGTTTCACAACTTCAACCTTGATGTAGCTTCACAGCTTCTGCCTTGATGAAACTTCATATCTTTGATTTGATGCAGCTTCATAACTTCGAATTTGATGCAGCTTCACAGCTACGACTTTGATGTTGCTTCACAGTTTTGATCTAAATGCAACCTCACAACTTTGACTTTGATACAAATTCCTAACTTTGTCCTTGATACAACTTCACAACTTTGAGCTTTATGCAGCTTCACAACTTCAACTTTGATGTAGCTTCCTAGTTTCATTGCACAATAGAGAGCGAGAAAGAAAGACCCAAAACTTCAATTCTAGCTTCCATTTTGAGCTTCCCTTGCCTTTTGGACTTCTCCTTAAGATCAAAGTTCTTCTCTTGCTTTATTACATGTCTTGGATGTGTGCTTCAAATGAGGCTGAAGGCCTCATATATATAGGCTTCCTAGGGGTACGAATTGCATTCAAGAGGCTCACTTGATATCTTATAAGCCAACTTGATCTTGGAGGTTCTTTTGACACAATTTTGGCTCAAATAAATTCTTTTTACTTATTACAACATTCCCAATGGGATATTTTATATATTGCAATGACTCTTTTAACTTATTGACTTTATGAAAAACCCTAAAAGCACATAATGGGTGCTTGACCTATAAATAAATTGACCTTGAGCATAAAACTGATGCTATAAAATAATAGTAATAAATTTTATTTTTCTCTTTACATCAAGTACTTAAAATCAAGATTGCATAAGACATTATGAAGGCCAAACCTAGTTGCATATTTAGATAGTTGCAACTCCATGTAGGTGTTGCAAATCCATACAAGTCTTGCAACTCTCTTTTCTCTAGCAAAGTAAAGTTGTTGCAACTTTTAGATATAACTATACTTGCTACAAATATTCATTATTTCTACACCTCTTCATTATTTTTGTAACTTTTGGATGCAATTATAAAGAGTTTCAATTGTTGGTTTTCTAGTGCAATCAAGACTAGTATAGTTTTTCAAAATCGATAACTACTTCCTATGATACAATTTGTCTTCTTATAGTATTCCAATCATTAAGGAGTTACACCGAAAAAACTTCAACAATTTACTTTCTATAATAGAGAAATAGAGATCATTGTAAACAGTAAGCAAGAGACAAGAGACAACAAAAAATTAGGCTCACAGCCAAGGCAAAACCCACAAGGGGCAAAGCCAACCAATCTTTCCTTATGAGAGAGAATCTATTTTATAAATAGTAAACCAAAATATTCCAACAAGATTCCAAATTTGACCTCAATAAATACCAAGTCAAAGTAGTCAAAGCAATCAATGAAGAGATGTAAAAATTTTCAACTTTATTCAAAGTCAAGTATACAACACTAGGGCTCAATTCCCACTTGTAGAAGCTCAAAACAGGAGGGTTGAAATTTGATCAACCTCAGTCATATACTTACCTACATTTTTGATTCAAAGGGGTAGAGTTGACTACCGATCAACATCCCAAAAGTAGAATAGAAACTTGATCTACCAAGAGTCAATGAACCTCAATCAAATTTTTCCTTCTGAAATAAGTCAATGTCTTGTTCAATAGAAGCAAGTCTATCCCAAGTCAATCTTGGTTGAACATAAGAATACAAGTTGGTCAACATATAATAGAAAATCCTCCTTTGACTCCTTCGCATGAGTGGATGTGTCTTTGTGATTTTTAGATTAAATGATGTATGGTGATGATGCCAAAATGAACTCCAACGAATTCATATTTATATCTAGTTGAGGAGGTGGTTTTTTCCACATGTGGGGTTGAGTTGTTGACTTTAAGCTAACATGGTCAAACAACAAAATTTGAATTTTTTTTATCAATTTTCCAATGAAAATACTGATCATTTCTACCAAATTTTTCAACACTCCCTCTTAGCTATGGAGGTACTTTTCATTCTCTCTCAAGATTAATTTTCTTGACCAATCCATAGGTCCCCCAGCCACAGCCTAAGTGAGAGATCAAAAGTACAAGTCTTTCTCTATTAAGATCAATCTCCCTAACCAATCCTTAGGTCTCCTAGCCCACATCCTAAGGAAGAAATCACTAGTCTCATCATAGGAAACATACATAGTATCCAACAGATCCGACAATCGTAGAAGGGGTCGATAAATGAGTCCAAACCAATCATATGCATAGGATACATCTCCCTAACCAATAATTAGGTCCATCAACCCACATCCTAAGGGAGGAAATTGAAGATCAATCTCTCTTACCTATCCATAGGTCTCCAAGTCTCTACTTAACAAAGAGATCACAAAATCAGTGTCCCAGACAAAAATGGTCTTCTAGTAAAAAGCTAAGGGATCACTTTATGCCTGAGAGTCAAGCTCCCTGACTAGACTCACTAGCCTCCTCATTAATTGACCTAAAGAAGTGAAAATATTCTCGATCAATCCATAGGTCTCCTAGTTGCATCTTAAGGAAGATTGTCCATAATATGATGTTTTACAATCAATGTTCCCTCTCTCTCAAAGAGGGGTTCTCAAAAAATCCAAGTTGTTCTATGACATATATAAACTTCATATGGGACAATGATTTTTTCAACACAACAACAACCAGCTCATCAGTAGGGACATACTTTATCCTCTCAGCTCTCCCATGGACGATATTCTGGATATAATTATACTTGATTTTAATGTGCTTCAACTTGTCATGAAATATTAGGTTCTTAGAAAGCTTCACACAAATTTGATTATTATAATATATAATGGTCGATTCCCACACTAGATTAGACAAAATGAAAAATAATTTTCAAAGCCACACAACTTCACAACAAGTTAAACATGCAACTATATACTCATCTTCAACTGTAGTCAAAGGGATTGAAGTTTTCTTTCTACTAGACCATGAAATAATAATGGAGCCCAAACCAAAATGGAATCTAGAAGTGCTCTTCCTATTATTATAGCTTCCATTCTAATCAATATCATTAAATCCATGTAGCTTCCATTCTCCATTAGAAAAATATCTTAGACCATATTCAATGGTACCATGCAAATATCTCAAAATATGTTTTACTACAACCTAGTGCACAGGTCGAGTCTCAACCAAAAATTGGTTCAACATGTTCATAGCATAGAAAATTTTAGTTCTAGTGTTCACAAGATAGTACAATGAGCCAATCAATTTATGATACATCAAGGGATCAATCAAATTAGGGTCACAGTCATGTATCTTCTTCAAATTTGTCACCATCGAAGTATTCATGGACATACAGTCCATCATGCCAAATCTCTAAAGTACATTTATAGTGTATCTGACTTGGATAAAAAATATTCCATCATGATTTTTCCAAATTTCCAATCCCAAATAGTAATGCATGAGACCAAGATCCTTCATCTTGAATTTAGAAACCAACTCCCTATTACACTAGGAAATGAGAACTTCAACCCCTGTTAGAAACAAATCATCTACATACAACACCAACATTAAGGGCTTGCCTTCAACAATTTTAAAGTTTAGTTTTGGATCAACTTCGCTGTTATTCAAGCCAAGAGTCATTGCTATATAGCTGTCAATACAGGAGTAGCATGCTCATACTTCAACGCATACAAGGCTTTCTCCAATTTTCAAACTTACATGTATCTTTATCATGGATTTCAAATCCTTTAGGTTGCTCAATATAGACATCCTCTTCAATGACTCCTTTCAAAAAATCAATTTTGACATCCATTTGATGTAATTTCCAACCTGCAAGAGAAGCAAGAGCAATGACAAATCTAATAGAATCATACCTAGCAATGGGAGAAAACATGCCTTCATATTCCTCTCCCTCTTTCTAGGATAATCCATGAGCCACAAATCTATCCTTGTGCTAGTACATCTTCATTTAACATTCTTTCCAAGGCACATCCCATGAGAACTCCATCATGATCAAATTCAATTTTTGGTTCACCATTAACAAAATATTTCATTCTAGAAAATGCTTTATAATGAACATGAGAATAACTTCAATGCCATACACAAAGATCATAGGTGTTTATTAGTGTGGCTTGAGTTGTGTAGTATACTTAGGGGTACCATGGTTCCCTCTGTTATCACCTAGAACTGCAGTGATATGTACATACTGTTGTCCATAAATTTTTTGTTGTCCAAAAAATAGGTGTCTAATGGTTATTGCCCTATGTTTGTTACTTAGGGATTGTGTTTTATAAAGATATTCATATGAATCATTTTCAAAAGCCGTTAGCTATCCTCCATCATGATTATATAAGATATGTCTTGTCTTATATACGTCACTAGTCCTTTTCGCATTTCTGCAGCGCAATTTCATTGGCTGATTTGGCAGCGCAATGATGTTTTAGTTCTTTCATAGTGTGTTAGTAACCAGCCATTTCGTAGCGCATTTTGTTAACTTATAACTGTCTGCGCTATGAAATCACGGATTCGGGGATTTAAGCAGCACTGATTCTTAGAATTTCATGTCTGGGGGATGAGTCAGTATGTCCGTCCATTTATTGTCAGAATGGCGTCCTTTTCAAGCAAGTATAAGCCATCATTCCAACAATAGGTTCATAACCACGCACATAAAATCATTCAAATGGTCTGTAATGCTGGTAATGTTATGTTGTTTGTTAATGCTGCATGAATTGGTCCGTTTGCATGATAAGACTGTTAAGTTGCGGAGGAGCCCGAGTTCATTCTTTAAAAGGAACCTGATTGCAAGCGAGCCGGCGTTCAAAAGTTTG
>APFE030307780.1:369932-400268 GCA_000404065.3 Pinus taeda | reverse complement strand
CTTGGGTAGAATCCTAAGATAATGGTCACTAAGGTCACCAACAGCAACAAATACACCTGGGGGAATAGTCTACGCTCCGACAACACGCAAGGGCAGAGTAACAAGCTCAATCCCCTTACCGTCTCCTTGACAATGGTCAATCCAAGGTTTACCGATAAGTGATCCCCAGGCTCCTCGACAATGGTTAATCCGAGGTTTACCGTTTGTAATACATGCATGTCTGGCGTCGTTCCCAACGAGGGAGGATTGATCCCCTCACTGGTTCAGACACGAGCTCGTGCTTCTCCTTTAAGAGGAGCTTTCCCAGAGTATAAATGCAACAGCTGGATTTATCCTATCACAAGATAGGCTACTTGTTTGGTTTTGTAGTCTTGGAGAGTTAATTACTCACCTACTCCAAGGCACTAGCCTGATCTATATTGGCGCTTCAGAGCCCTAGTAAAAAAAAAAAATTCTAAGTTGATTTTACTTTAAGCGTTGATTTTAATGGTTGTTCTTTAAGACAAAAGGTAGTGGAGATGAAACTGATGGTGTATAGACTCGACTCCAATTCACTAAAAAGATACACCTAGGATGATTTACACTACTTTTCTTTTTCAATGAATTCCCTAATAAAGAGAGTTGGAGAATGCAAACTTTTGATAAAAACAACTTTCTTAATAGACAATCAAAGAAACAATCTCTTTATCTTTTCCAAGCACACAAAACATGGCCACTCATTACTTTCACGAAAAATTCCTTTCTCTTTCAAAAACTTCAAATGCTACTTTAAAACAAACTTTGCAAAGGAGATCTTTTTGTATTTTTCCTATCTAATAAAGCATGTAAAACTAATCTAATCAAAAGCAATTTCAAGATCTATAAAAATCTATGAAAAACTCACTCAAAAGCAAATCAAAAGGAAATTTACCTAAAAGCAAATCTAAAGAGGCAAAAACCTACTAAGATGATTCCAGGTTGTTTTACTCGGTAACAATCAAACCAAGGACCAGTTCATGCAGAATCATAAACCAATCAAAAACAAAAATCAAACTCTTTTGTTCTTTTCTTAAGAATGAAATTCACAACTTTAATTAACAAGCTACTTTGAAATTCCGCAAAGAGACAACACAAAGGTAGGTTTCTCACACAGGTAGACTTTACGACAGGTCCGACTCCTAAGAAGACTGAAAAAACTAGAGAGATCCAAGGTTTCACAACTTCTAAAGTCAAAGTCACTACAGGACCAATGCAAAAATCAAACCCTAGGGCTAGAACTTCTATGAATTTCACTAAAACTCTTGACGCTAATGAAACAAGTTCAGGTGAAGATCTCTGACAGATAACTAGTGGATCTAGCAGTAAAAACTAATTAAAGACAAAATCTAAGAGGAAAAATGGAAAAATTGGAATTTTCTCAATTTTTGACAGGGTACGCAGGCAGCCTGTTTGCACAGGTGCCTGTACGCTCTGTGTACAAAGCTGCAGTGCGTACAAGTAAGAACTGTGCTCAACTCAGAGGGTGCGTACTACTGGAAAAACCAAGAAAAACTAAAATCTAATCTAAATCTAAGCTAGCCCACCCAAATACACAGTCAAACAACCAAAAACCAGAAAAGAAATGACTTTTCTCAGATCAAAGTTTCACACAAAGGAAAAATCATTCACATCAATGGAGTTCCCTAGCGGAGTTGCCATTTTGTCATGCGGAAAGAGTTAATTTTGCGGACACAACCAACCTCCCTAGAAGCTTAAGGCTTTAGAGTGACAAACAAGACAATTAAGAACAGTCCTTCTCTAAATATGCATTTATCATATAAGAAATCAAGTGTTTAGATCCTACCTGTAGTCCAACGCTGTTGTAGTAGTCCAGCCTCATCGATCCGGATGAGCTCCTCCTTCTCTCCAAAGACCTGCATACACTAACAAAGCAAACGATTACATAACACCTGAATATTCATCATAAAACAAAGCATATTCATCACATAGACCAAGGAGTACATGAAATAATTCATTAACAACAAATCATTGAGAAGAATGGACTTATTTGTATTAAGAAACAAAAAAGGAACCATTACAACCTGAGCCTTGGTGTTGTGCAAGCTCCTCCCAGGGTCCAACAAGAGATTTCCTCTACTTTGACAAGCTCACCCACTTCCAATATGGCAACAAGAAAGGATGGTAATCTCTCCTCACAAGTTCACAATGGAAGTCCTAATTCCAGCAGCATCTACCCTTTGGAATGTTCAGCTTTCAACCTCCCCTCCTCTGGCCCAATGCCTGTATTTATAGTGTTCTAGAGGAAGTTATTCCGTTCCAACATCAATGGGATACTCCCTCTTTTGGATGGGGTAGCTCCTCTCTTGATGGGATAAGTTCCTCTATCATAGGGATGCATGAACCATCTGGAGGCGCTCAATACACGTAAAACACTTTTCTAGAAAGCTCTAGAAGTGACCACAAGTAACTTTTTTAAGATGAAACTCACGCCTTTTGACCTTTACAGGAGTACGCACCCATCCCTTGGCTTATAGAGCGTACAAGTACACAGGTACAATGAGCTTGGGATGCGTACACGCAGGCAAGGTTGAGAGAACCTGCGTACCCAGAGATAAACATGATTTTTAATGACTTTCTCTCTTTCTTGAAGTTTGATATGGAGAGCAGAGGGATCAGGCTTGATAAGTAGGATAATATGACTATTGATGGAGCCATATTAACTGCAGATAGTCATGGTGACAAATTTTAGTGTAACAAACCATAAGCATTCCAAATTTGGTAATTTCTCCCTCTTTTTAATTAAGTCCTAGTAACTATGCCAACTTTTGGGAAGGCCTAGAAGAGATAGGCTCACCGAGTAATCTTCTGCAACATTCACACCAACCCCTCCAAGCTCATCCCAAACTTGCATAAATTTGCTGAGATATTGTGAAATAGTATCATTCTTCTACATCTTAATGTTTCAAAGTTTGTCTTTGAGAGCTAGTTTTCTATGGTCATTGTTATTCTCGAATAGCTCAGGTAGTGCCTTCCACATGGAAAATGGTGTCTCTTTTCCATGGATATTTGAGACAATGTGGTCTCTCACTCCCTCCAGGATTATTCTCTTCGCCTTGGCTACATTTCTCTTCGTATGGGCTAAGTTTTAGGCATCAGTTGATCCTAGTTTTGGAATGTTTTTCTTAACATAATCCAGCAATTCATTTTCATCAAACACTACCACAGTGCAATCCTTCCAGGCAATTAAATTTTAGTTTCCTTCCAAGGCATACTCTAATCTTCACCCATTGAAGGGTCATTCTCCCAATTCTGAAGAAATCCTACCACACTGAAGCTGCAAATTCGAACCTCCTGAGGAACAACTTCGAAATTCTTGTTCTAATATGAATCACGCTCTGACACCATGTAGAAATATGGTGATAGAATTACAACTTCTCATGAAATTTAATCTAAATCAAGAGACACAATATTACTCTACTACTTGGTGGAAATTAATTCACAATTTAGAACAACATTCACAAACATGCATCAATCACATACACAAGTACGTAGATTTACCTAGGGGAAACCAACTGGTAAAACCCCTTAATCCTGCTTGTATTAAACATATGAATAGAGAATGTATTACAATTGCTTGATCACTTTGAGCTCAACCTACAATTGAATAACTTTTCTATCTACTCATTGAAAACCTCCATGCGAACTCTTATTTCCTTGCGCAAATCCTCGGGCAATTGGAAACTATTTTTTAGGAATTTCCTCCAAATTTATTCACAAATCCCAAGGATTGATCATTGATTGCATGCAATACATGTACACTCAAGACTAGTCTACAATTGATGTTACATTGCCTTGGAATCTCCACCACAGCTAAGCAATTCAAATTCCTTGCATGCATGAGCTATTTTTGGTTGGTTGATTGATTAGTTAACTGGATGATCTTTGAGTTATACTATTATCCCACTACACAACTAACCTCCAACTAGTTCTCTTAATTGTTAGAACTAGTTTAATTGAGTACAACTAGAAATAACTGAACTGGATTGCTACAAATTATTAATCAACACATGAAAACAAAAATCCAAGCCCACTAACTCGAATTTACTAAGCTAACTGAGTGACAAGAGCCATGTCACCTCCGTTAACTATCTCCAAGTTGTATATTGATGTGGAAATTTCAAATTTACTCAATTTCACCAAAAGTCAAATTAAGCCTTTCTTGCTACACTTCTCAACACTCTCTCTTATCAAGAAATGGATTTTCAACCACCTCTATCCTACACCTGTCGAATTAAAACTTCCCTCTTGACAAATCCTTTATCAAGATGTCAACATCTTGTTCCTCTGTCGCAATGTATTGTAGCAACATTATCCTCTTATGCACACAATCTCGTAAATGATGATACCAGATATCTATACGCTTGGATCAATCATGAAATATTGGATTCTCAGAGAGATTAATGCAATTATGATTATCAAAATAGATCAAAATTGGATCCATATCCTGACTAAATAGTCCCACAAGTATCTTTCTCATCCAGATCACCTCACATGATGCTTGACTTGTAGCCATCTATTTAGCTTTTGCTGAGCTGAGCGCCACAGACCTCTGCTTCCTATTGTACCAAGAAATTGTTGCAGGCCCAACATTTAAAATTCCACCTAATGTACTCTTTCAATCGAATGGACTCCTTGCCCAATATGCATATGTGAAGCTAAACAACATCACTCCCTCTGTCCTCCTGTACCATAATCCATACTAGGTAGTTCCTCTGAGGTACCATAAAACATGCTTAGTTTCCTTCAAATACAATTTGGTTGGCCTAACCATAGCTTGGTTCAGCTAGTTGACTACATAGCACATATATGATCGTGTAATCACAAGATACATCAGTGAACCCACTAGCTATCAGTAAATGGTAGCATCAACCTCTTCACCTAAAGTGGCATTCTCATTCCTCTAGTTGGTCAGTAGAGGTGTCTCTGTGGGCTTACTACTCTCCATGTGAAATTTCTGTAGTATCTCAATGGCATACTTTCCTTGAGACACAAACAATTCTGCATCACCTTTCCATACTTACAACCTGAGAAAGTATTGCATGAGACCCATGTATTTCATCTCAAATTCCCTTGCAAGGTCCTCCTTGTGAGAGTTGATTAGTTGCTCATCACCTGTCAATATTAAATCATCAACATATAAAACAATGATAAGAAATTTACCTTCTACCAAAATATGATAGAGGTTCACATCTGCTTCACTTTTGGTGAAGCCCAATCCAATGAGATAACTATTAATTTGAGTGTACCAAGCTTGGGGTGTCTGTTTGAGACCATACAATGCTCGCCTAATTCTGCACACATGAGACTCCCGAAAAAATGTCTCAAAACCTTCTAGTTGCTTTATGTACACTTCCTCCTCAATAACACCATTAAGAAATGTTGTTTTTACATCCATTTGGTGGATCTTCCACCCCACCTATGCAGCTAGTGCAAGAATTTACCTAATGGATGAATACCTTGCTACGGGAGAAAAGGTGTCCTCATAGTCAATTCCCTCAACTTGAGAGAATACTTTGGCCACAAATATGGCCTTATACTTCTCTATGCTTCCATCCGTTGCATGTTTAACTTTGAAGATCCATCTCAAACCCACAAATGATTTATCTGCCAGTCTTGGTACCACTTCCCAAACATTGTTCTTCATGATGGATTTGTATTCTTCCACCAATGCATCAACCCAAACTTGTTGCTCAAATTATTCCTCAAAAGAGGATGGCTTAGTCTCTACAAGCTTAGTAATTAGAGACATGTTTCCAGTGTACCTCTCAGGTGACCTCCTTTTCCTGCGCAAATTTTAAGGAGCTCCCACATTCTCCCTCCCATCCTACACCATTCTATCAGCCTCCATGATTCTTTTTCTACCTTCTCTAGATGAATCTACTTGAGTGGATGTCTCCAGTCTTCCTCCTCTCTGCTCCTCCATTTATGGCTGCTCCACAATTTTTAGAGGCTCCTCCTTTAAAGCTAAAATCTCATATTCTAGTGGGATTTACAACTCTCTCTCAAGAGAGCATATCATTTATTTCTCTTCATCAAACTTTACATCCCTTCACATAATTGTCATTCGAATGGAAGATAAATACACCCAATAATTGTGTGGAGTTTCGGTGTAACCCACAAAAACTCCCAACTCTATTGTCGTCTCAATTTTCTTCCGCGAATGTTTGGAGACATGGCAGTGAAAAGAGGCTCCAAAAATTCTAAAATGAGACTCATCCATATTTTTCCTTGAGAAAGCCTCCTCCGACGTAATCATACCAAGAATCTGATGAGGAATTTGGTTCTGCAAGTAGACAATTGTGTTACATGACTCTACCCACAAATGTAGTGGCATGCCTCGGTCATGTAGCATAGCTCTCACAGCTCCCGCAATTATTTGGTTCTCCCTCTCAGCTACCCCATTATGTTGTGGATTGTGGGGAGTTGGCAGTTCTCTTTGAATTCCTTCTTTGGCACAAAAGTCCTTAAAGTCATTCAAAACATACTCACCTCTATTGTAACTCCTGAGAGCCTTCACCTTCTTGTTGGTCTTTTTATTGATTAGTGCCTTGAATTCTACAAATTTTGAGAATATCGCATCCTTCTTCCACATGAAGAAGATCCAACACTTTCTTGAGAAATCATCAATAAAAATAACATAGTACTTATGTCTGGTAGTAGAGGCTATCGAGAAGGGTCCACAAACATCAGAGTGGACTCTCTCCAAGACTGCATGTGCTTTGTTGTATCTATCATGGAATGTGGATTTTACATACTTCTCCAAGGTACAATCCTTGTAGATATCTTGCTACACAAGTGATCCTTTAGGGAGGCTAGTGGTTATTTACTACATAATTTTAATTATGCTATGGTGCAAATGGCCCAATTTCTTGTGCTAGAGTTTGACGACATCACGACTTTGCACTTTCTCTGCCTAACTATTTAATGCAACACAATATTTCACATCAATTTTATACAGGTTCTTCACACGAACCTCGACTTTCTTCACCTTCCCAATAGTTATGTGTCTCAGAAAGTCTTTCCCTTTACTGAAGATCAAATCATAACCACGGTCTTCCAAAATTGATACAGAGATGAGGTTCTTCTTAGCCTAGTAAAAACATGGCATCTTTGAGGTGAAGAAGGGATCCTGAATCCCTCTTAAATTTTAATGTACCAATCCTGGTAGCATTGTACCTTATGTCGTCCCCAAGCTCAATATGCATATGGAGATTTTTCTCCTCCAAGTCATTGAAAAACTATTTACACCCTATCGTGTGGAATGAGGCACCTGATTCCAAGTACAACACACTCCCCATATTAGTGTTGGTCATGCATGCAAACAGGGTGAAGTCTATATGAAAATATGAATCCAATGCTTCACCTACTTCTCCTCCTGAGTTCTTCTTTCTAGAATTTTTGTGAGGACACTTTGTAGCATATTGCCCAAATTCATGACAATTGAAGCATTTTTTTTTGGATAAGTATTTCCTCTTGTCCCCTTGGATGGATTCTAGTTTGGTTTGAGATTTATTCCCTTTTCCCTTCTTTCCCTTTCCAACCAATCCAAAGTTTTCTTCATCCTCTCCCTTAGATGAACTTCCATCTTTGGTATTTCGCCTAATTTCTTCTTATACCAAATCGTACCATTAACATTCCAAATTCTGTAATTTTTTTCCCTCTGGTTCACCAAGCCCTGGTACCTATGCCATATTTTGGGAAGGCCTAGAAGAATTAGGCTCACTAGGTCATCTACTACAAAATTCACACCAACCCCTCCAAGCTCATCTCGAACTTGTGTAAATATGATGAGATATTGTGGAATATTATCATTCTTATACATCTTAATGTTTCAAAGTTTGTCTTTGAGGGTTAGTTTTCTATGGTCACTATTATTCTCGAATAGATCAGTCAGTGCTTTCCACATGGAAAATGGTGTCTCTTTTCCATGGATATTTGAGACAATGTGGTCTGCCACTCCATCCATGATTATTCTCCTCGCCTTGGCTACATCTTTCTTCCATTGGGCTAGGTTTTGGGCATCAGTTGATCCTAGTTTTGGAATGTTTGTCTTGACATAATCCAAAAATCTATTATCATCAAACACTGCTTCCATGCGATCCTTCTAGACAATGAAATTTGAGCTGCCATCCAAGGCATACTCTAATCTCATTCCATTTAAGGGCCATTCTCCCAACTTTGAATAAATCCTACTACATTGAAGCTGCAAATTCGAAGCTCTTGAGGAACAACTTTGAAATTATTGTTTTAATGTTTATCCTACTCTAATACCATGTACAAATATGGTGATATAATTGCAACTACTCAAGAAAATTAATCTAAATCAAGCGACACAATTCTACTATACTTCTCTGTGGAAATTAATTGACAATTTAGAACAACATTCGCAAACATGCATCAATCACATACACAAGTACACATATTTATCTAGGGTAAATCAACTGATAAAAAACCCTTAAGCTTGTTTGCATTAATCATATGAATAGAGAATGTATTACAATTTCTTGCTCACTCTGAGCTCAACCTGCAAGTGAATAGTTATTCTCTATATTCAATGAAAATATTTGACCCAGACTTAGTCAATTTATACCTCCACCTGAGCTCCTATTTCCTTGTGCAAATCCTAAGGAAATTGGACCCTGTTTTTTAGGAATCTCCTCCAAATTGATTGCACAATTCCCAAGGATTGATCATTGATTGTATGCAACACCTGTACACTCAAGACTAGACTATAACTGATGTTACACTGCCTTAACTAGATGATCTCTGATTTAGATTGTTGTCCCATTGCACAACTGACCTCCAATTAGTTCTATTTATTAAAAACAATGGAAACTAGGACACTACTGAGGGGGGGGGGGGGGGGGGGGGGGGGTGGTGAATCAGCAGTGTGTCGAAATTATAAAATTCTTCACAAAATTCTCTTTTTAATCACTTTAAAAATTATTCATGGATCAACAACACAACTCAATCATGTAGAACATAACATCATAAACATAAAGCACATGAGAAGCATATACACAAGACATCAATCTTCTTTTTATTACAACTATTCAACTTGATTACATCGTTTCCCCACAAGCTACTACTTGTAGGTTTATTAATTGGTACTGAAACAAAATTTTATCCCTGCTCGTATATCAGCTACCACTGAAAGGGACTGTTACCCCTGCTCGTTTACCACTACTCACTGGAAGGGACTCTTGCCCTTGCTCGTTTATTAGTCTCTTCTGAAAGGATCTAATGCCCCCAAATATTTACTAGCACCCGCTAGAAGGAGCCCCTACCCCTGATCTTCAAGCTACCACTTGTTGGTCTTCCCAATCCATACTTCATCCATTCTCATACTAGAACCAAGAGACCACTTACCTCACAAATAGATAATTACGCTTACTGTAATTTCTCAACAAAGCCACCTTAAACACCTTCAATGTTCTCTGGTTGTTGATGCAAAACACCACAACTTTCAGCAATCTACCAATACTGAACACATCTTACACCAATCACCAAGCTCTATACACCAACAACAATTTCTAAAAAAAACACCTTTTAGATACCCAAATTGGTCTTTGATTCACCTTTGATGCATAACTAGACTATTATGCATCATGTTGCACCAACATCCTCTAACACACACACTCTACTATGCAACTACTTGCCACACCCTTAATTTGGTTACTTGAATTTTGCTTAATTAAGCCTGCTTTTATAGATTTTTTTTTTTTGCTAACTTTGTCTTTGTTTATTTTTTAATTTGTGCACGAAGGGTTATTTTTTTCCTTTGTCATGTTCATCTCAGTCTTATGGACTTTGTTTACTATTATGGGCTTAATCACCAATTCAAACTAACCTTTACTACCTTTTCCGCAACTTGAACTGATTTTTCTGCTTATTTTTGCATTCTGGATATTTAATAGGTTTTAATAGTGGTTTGTTGTTTTTGTCTATTGTTAACTTTAGCTTAACTACCAAATTAATAGTTCCGCCAATTTTGGCTTTTAGCACCTTTTCTCGACTCCTTCACCTATGTTTCCTGCCATAGGACCAAGTCTCTATGACCACTAGCTTAGCCCATGGGCGTTAAGCCCTTTTAAGCCCTACGCGGGACAAATTCCTTTGTTAATCGCTCTTATGTCATTGGTCCCACTTCTACATGAAGCGACCACGCCCAACACTAAGGTTAGAGCTCCCAAGCTCCCTACTTTTTATTAATTGCAATTCTTAACATGTTACAGGATTCTGGGGTTCATGGATGGCCCCATATTCTATTATCGCCACACCCTTAGTCATTTTTCAACAGAAAAAGACCAAGGGACAAGCCCAGATTCTTATCCCAACACCTCCGAAGAGCCTTCGTGACTCTATTCTCTATGCCCTTGGTTCATTTCTATGTGAAAGAACCCAAGGGTTTGTCTAGGAGCTAAGCTCGGGGCTCCCAAATCCAATTCCTTTTATTATCTTTCACGCCCCTAGTCTCCAATGGCTGCATGAAACCCTCATCGAGCACATAGCTCGTAGCCCCTTCTATCCAAGTGCATTCTCGCATACCTCCATATTGATTTTTTGGGCTCCATTTAGCGTGATGAGATGTCAATGTGTTTCACTCGACACCCTTTTTATTAGCCACCTCTCTATCAACTTCCACCATGTCTCGGCACCCTTTAACTCGATGCATTACTTTGTGCTCCCATTATAAACTCATCGGGCTCTACGTTATGGGATGATTTGTTCCTTGGGGCCCTCCCACTATATCAAGAGCCAATGAAATGACTCTTTATGCTTAGTCAACTACCGACATGTCCTGGCTCCTGCTACTTAACACTCTCTCTCTGTGCCATTTTAAATCTTATGGGCTCATCCTGCCAAGATGATGTCACTCCTAATGTGTGTCAACCTATGAGTGATGACAGATGTCACCCAAAAAAGGGTCACTTTGGTGCCTAAAAACATTGAATACATCTGCCATGTGTCCCTGCTGACATCATCATTTGTTGTCATCCAGGCCAATCATATGTTGCCACCTATTTTTTTATTAGAGAGGAGAGAGAAGGTCCTCCAAGGCCTATTTTGCGACCATTTCCTTTATAATTTGTTTTTCTTAAAAATCGTCGAGTTCAAGTCTTTTTTCCTCGACACCACTCCTGAGAAGATTGTGGTTTTGGGAGGAGTTTCCCTGGAGTAGCTCTTTGTAATTGATATGCGCAATAAAATGTGTGGGAAACCAATTCCTATGACCAGAAAGCCCTTTTAAAGGGTTGTCTCCAATGCTATCAAAAATCCAGCACGTTTCTCAACCCTTTCCTCCCGATGCTTAGTTGTGTGCGCCCTACACAAACTTTCGGGCTACCACTTCCAAGTGGGCTCCACATGCTCAATGCATCCCAACTCTTTACATATGCACCATATATGAATCCTCTTGGGTTCTCCTACTAGGGTGCCACTGTCAGGATAGCGTCATCCTGCTCCATCTATGGCCAAGGATCATGATTTCTATTGCTAACGTATTTTCCACATCTTCCTAGAACTTTGCATAGAGGCTTCACCATATTTTTTGTCATGTTTGGCCCTTAATCCAACTTTGGCTACGTTCCAAAGACTCATCTAACCACCTTTGACTCTGCTATGAAGGCCTTGAGATCACCAAACTTTTACTACCTCTATCCTTTGATCCAAGAGGCCTTTGCAGAACTTCCATACACCGCTGGTAATATCTTTCAGATCTCTATCCATCTGAGTGGGTTTCACATGCATATGATATGATATGCATCTCTAGAACTGGATCCAAAGCCTATGCACCATTTTAGCTACCTTTGCCACTCTTTTTTTATTGCCTTTACTAGTTGTGATGCTTTTGCCTTTGCCTTTGCTTTGCTTGTGCCACCTTTTCCATTGCCTTTGCTTTTTCTTGTGCCACCTTTGCTATTGCCTTTGCCATTAATATTTTCTTAGAAAATAATATATTACAGAGAAATGGTACACATAAAATATCACAGAAACACAAACACATAAAACAAGAGAGACACAGATATATGTGGTTCACCTAATTTTGGCTACATCCACTGAGAAACAGCCAGTCCTTCCTTTTATATTATCAAGCAAAATGAAGAGATACAACCTATAGAAAATTCGTTGTAATTTCCTCTTCATGGTCACATAGTCTCCTCTCTCTTTCTCACTCAGAATACACATATACATAGCCACAATAAAATTCCCTCATATAAATCGAGGGGTTGCCTTCTAGTACAAAAAACCCTAAATTAAGCATAACTTCTACTGTCCTATCATCTGCCTAATGAGCGGCCTAGATTGACTACGAAATTACAATATTTTACAAGGCAATTTTACATCTATATTTCTTCGGGGGCACTGCCCCCAAACCCCCATAGGGGGAGAGGGGTGTACATTCTTCCTGGGGTATACATCAGGTTGAAACAAAGACCTCTAAATTAGGAAGATAATCAGGCTCCACACCCAACATATCTACCTTGGCCACCAATGGCAACATATTTACGAATGCAGTAGTCTTTGCCAATCTTTCCCATTGTCTTTGCCATCAATCATCTTTGCCATCAACGACAACATGTTTCCAACACTATTAGCTATTATAACTAGTTTAATTGAGTAAAAATAGAAATAATTGAACCAGATTTAGTCCCAAGGGTTAGCTTAGTTGGTCAAAATCAGTGCCTCGCCATCGGGAGGTCATGGTCCAAGCTCCTCGAAGCCCTTGGGGTCAGGCCTTGCTAATGGGTCGCGGGGCTAGATTCCCTTCGGGGTTGATCAATCGAGATTTTTCCATGGACGTAGCGCCACTGATTGACCAGGGTGTCCATGAACCAGAACATTAAAAAAAAAAAACAACAACAACAACATCAATAACATCAGTAGTAGCAGCAATAGCAGCAGAACCAAATTGTGACAAATTAGCAATCAACACATGAAAACTAAACTCCAAGCCCACTAACTCGAAATTGAGCTAACTAAGTGACAAGGGCCATGTCACCTTAGTTAACTGCCTTCAATTTGTCTGTTGGTGTTGAAATTTTGAATATACCCAATTTGACCAAGGCTAATTCAAATCAAGCCTTTCTTGCTACACTTCTCAACATTAGGCCAGTTTTAGGGTTCCTCTAGGTTACGAAAAAATATTTTCTTTTAGCCCACAGGGCATTGAATAGACGGTTATGGGGTGTATTGCTAAGTCACTCTATAATGTGAAGGTCACTGGTTCAAAACTGTGTGGGCAAAAATCTATTCATGTTAAGCGTTGGTTTGACCACGTTTGGGTATGATCCCCAGGTGATTTTGATAGCTTAGATGCCTCTGGGTCATGGTTTCTCAAGCACAAATCAATCCTAAAATAATCTCTAGAGAACTCAGACAACTTGAAAAACCAAAAAAAAAAATGGCAGTGATATAAGGATGAATGAGCTAGTGGAGAATTTGAAAATGAGCTTCAGGACAAGGACATAGATACAGAGTCCACTAAGGAGCCTGAGAGAAAGGGCATTAGGCTATATTGGGAGCAGCAAAAGGAAGGCCAAACATCTATACAATCAATTGAAGCTCCTAAAGAGGGACCATCCAATGTCATTTAGTTTGTCAAAAATTTGTTTTTGATATGCTATGTAAATATATTTTGATACGTGGTGTCTTTTTCTGAGTCTATAAAGGGTATATGTATCAAATTTTAGGTATAAAGAGTTGTAGGCATATGATGTCTGCATTTTGTAATGATGAGCATAGTGACTATGGAGAACAATATGAACTTTGTAAGGGACCTAGTCCAAAATCCATTTTGTGTTTATCTAATTAAACAATTGTTTCTTTAATATATATAATATAAACTATAAAACAAAGTTAAAATGAACTAATAATAAAATTTAGAGACTATTAAAACACATATTTTATTATTTTAGATCATTAAATAAATTAAAATAATTATTAAATAATAATAATAAATTAAACTAAATGTTAAACATAAATTAATTATGTAGGAAGCTTAGGGTTCTTTTTCCTTTTTGGCCACATGGCTCTAGCCTTGGTTTTTGTAGTCATTTATTCTCTAGTGGATTTTCTCTGATTTTGATTCTTGCCTTCCCTGACATGTTCGCGCAGTGATTCTCCAGTGATAGTTGGTGCATATTTGGGTTGTGTGTTTTTTCAGTGCTCAAACATATTAATTGGAATTGATTGAATCATCGAAGATTGAACTAGTGGATTTCATAATGTTGTCAAAGATTGAACTGGTGGCTTTCAGGCAAAGTGTCCATGTCTGGCAGGCGTATTTCCCATGAATGAAGAATTTTGTTAAAGGATCTGACCTCCATTGGATGTGTTGGATGTCAGCTTGATTCCTCTTCCCATTACTTTTACATTGAATTTTTCCCCTTGCAATAATGGCAACCCTCCTCTTGTCACCTCGCCTTTGTGATATGTGTCATCAAATTCTAATGAATTTGAGCTCAATACAAATCCTTCATGCAATTTAATGCATAAAAATACTGTGAAACCCCATAGGGTGGTGGCCCCTACAGCAGTGGGAAAAGTTATTTCTTTGCAAGAGGTTCCCATGCTATCATGGGTAGATTCATGGGAAAATTAATCAACCTACATTGTGTCTCGAATTGAGTTAAGGATAGTTAGGAGCCTCTGATTAGCTTCATGTTGGTTACTCACATCCTCATTCGTGGGTGGTTCTAGCTTATATTTCCCTATGAGAACGAGTTATTGAAGATCATGAGCCACAATTTCCATTGGGGTAAATCAAGGATTTGTTGTAAAGAAGGTGTTAGCACCTGGATTGAACCTGAGGCTGAAGGAAGGCAGTGTTAGGGTAACCACAAACTAAGCTTAGCCAAGTAGCTAGCCCTACTAGGCCCGGAGAGGACTCTCTCCGTAAGGATCTCAGCCAAATTGACTGGATCTAGAAATTGATATTAGGCTAGGTATAGTAGCTCAAGGTTTGATTTGATTTTGAAGGGTTTTGCTGGATCAGGAGGAGCAAAACAATTAGGGCAAGGAAATTAGGTCAAAACTATTGGGTGTACGATGGGCAAGGTAGGCACAATTATCAGAACCTTAGGGTTTGATGGATGAGGTGAAAAGACAGATGAGGAGCTAAGAAGAGCATGTAAACCTCATGGATTCTTCCTAAACTGAAGAAAACATAGACTGTGAAATTTCTACCCAAAACAGAGCATAAAAGTTACGGATTCCACCTTTCAGACTTGTATACATTCACATAAAGAGTATGAAATGATGAAATAGAGTCAACAATACATTTTAACACATGAAAACATAAGAAAAAATGAACTAAGCATCATACCACATGGATCCCAAAGAAATAACTGCAATTTTTCATTAATCTCCTGTTGTAACTGGTATAAAATGATGTCTATCAAAGCCTAAGCAATCCCACTAAGTTCAACCCTTTACAATGACTGAGAAAATGCATCATATAGGCCCCAAACAACTCATCCTAAGCTCAGGGAGTCGAATCCATGAGAGGAGGAGCTATTTCCAACAAAATCTGAACTGCTAACAAGAAAATGGGGTGGTCAAAATGACATCCCTAATCCAAACAAACTGATACATTACACCTCATAAACTTGTTTTACCTAATGAATCTACCCTAGTAAGCTCTAGAAGCATCATAATTACATTCAACTTATCAATTACAAGGGTAAAAACATCATTTTCCACGGTAGAAGTGAAAACTAAGTTGAATTTACAGAATTCTAGGCAACGTGACAAACGCGCAGTGCCAAGTGCCAGCACGCAGCGCTAAGTGCATGCATGCCCTTCAAATTTAGCTACACTTTTGGAGGCCTTAGAGATGTCCAAATTGGGCCCACAATGGCTTGTTAGAAAGCTCTTCCTGTCTACTTTCTAGAACAACTTGAACTTATGAATTTGGAAGTAATTTTCCTAGTCAGAAACCAAATCTCCCAACATTACTCCGCGCGCAGCACCCAGGCCAAAAAGAGGGCAAAAAGGTCATTTTTTGGGTGTTTTTTGACCTTTTGACCAACCAGTTCTCCTCCAAATCCTTAGAAAAAGTACAGGGTGTGTGTACTCATCACTAGAAACCCAAAAATACTAACCTTTTGCTGATTAGATGCCTCAAAAAAGAGCGCAGCACCAAAGGCATTGTGTGTTTGCCTTTCATGATTGTGCAAAAAATCGACTGAAAAACACAGCAACTTCCTTCAAGCTCAAAAATGGTTCAACATGCCCAAAAAATTATTTTTATGACTAATGAAAGGTTAGAGGCATGTAGGGATGCCTCAGCAAGTATGTGAAGTGTCCTCCTCTCCTCTTGCTCAGTCAATTTGTCAATTTTCTCATGAGCTCTTTTCAGCTTGCTCCTTGCCACCTGGTTCCTCTGTGCATAATACTTGGTCAACTTCCTTTGTATCTCAATATCATTGTTTGTTTTTTCCAAGAGGGTCTCCAAGTGTGTGTTCACCTTCTCAAGCCAAGACTCTCTGTTCTCAGCTATGTCCTTGACCAATTGCTCATTTAAAGTGAGTTGCTCCTCCAATTCTGCCTCCTTTTGCCTTTCAAGCACTAAGGCTCTCTTTAATCCTCTTGTTCTTGGTCTTTTTCTCTATCCCTGTTCATCATCTGGCTCTCCATAAGTTTCATCAAGCTAAAATTTGACCTTCTCATCCTCCCTCTTTGCCTTGATGTACTTGGTTTGCATCAATTCCTACTTGACCTCTAGCTGCTTGTTCTCTTGCTCATAAAAGGAAATAATATATTTGGCCCTTTGTATACTGGTCTCAAGCTTCCTGATTTTGGTATCCTTTGCTTTCAAGGCAGTCTGAGTGATTTTTTCTTTCTCCTCATCACTTGAGTTCACAAGGAGAAACTCCTTTTTAGTGTAATGTTTTTCATGTTGTTGTTTGACCTCTACTTCCTCCACCATTTTCTCTTTTCCTTTAACCTGTAATGTTGATGACGAAGGCAAGGCCTATCCCACTTTTTGTGGGCTAAACACCTGCCTCTTTCCCCTTTGATAGGTGAAAGAAAATGGCTGCAAAATTTTCCACTGTGGTATACTACTCTGACCATGCTCAGTGTGTACATCATGTCCCTCACTTCCATCATGCTCATCATGTTCTCATCATTGTCATCATCTCTACTGGGTGAATGAATGGCTACATGAAATGGTGATGATGGAGTTGATCATGTGGCTTACTCATCAGATGAAGATGAATGATGTATGGGCTGAGGTGGAGGAATGGAGGTGTATGGATGAGAGGATGAAGTTGCCTCTTGGCCATGTTGAATAGGTGGGACTGTGAAAATCTATTACTAGGGTTTGATTTTAGAAATGACAGCAAACACCTATGAAACCCTATTTAGATCAAAAATGGAGGGAAGGAGTGAATATATTTTGCCACCTACCTCATTTACTAAAGTAAGTGATGACGAATTTCGAAACTTCGTGGTGTTGGAGGACGTTCTGGCTTGTTTATGCTCCTTCCAAGCAAACATGCAGCGACCCAGTCAAATGCGCAACAACCTGGTTAAACGCGCCCTCCAACTTTCAAGTTGATTTTTATTGCCTTCCCGGTGTCCAAATTGATCCCATGATAGCTCGTTGGAAATCTCTCTCTCTCAATGGATCTATCAAGTACTGAAAATTATCAATTATAGCCCCTTAAAAGTCAATTCTCCCAAGACTGGTCAAAAAGTGCAGAATGAGGGTACAAAAATGAAGTGTTCTCTTGCAGGAAAATTTTGGAGGTCTTCCTCAACTCCAAATTGAGATCATGATAGCTCATTGGAAATATATTTCTCTCTAGTTATCATTTGACTCATCAAGCAAGTCATTTGGACAATCCATCTAGAATAAAAATTGTTTTTTCCAAAGTCATTGTAGAAGTGCAACAACTCTCTTGTAGCAACTGTATTTTTGACATTTCTCTAAAACCATGAAACCTATGTAAAAAGTGGAGGTTTTTCATCCTTGGCCTATTATGGACAAAAACCTCTCTCACATTAATTCATCCTCGTTTGGTCTAAAACATAGTTTAAAGAAAAACCAGCCCTATGTGTGGCAAATGATTTGTCCCTTGGAATGACTTATTGAAAAATGATGGAGACATGATGTGTATGAGTTGGAATGGCCTCATACTTGCTTAGATGACCTCCCTTATGCCTTATATACTCATATGTCTCTGACTCCATAGCCAACCCTAGCTCAATGGGTGAGGAAATTAGGGTTTAGTGCTTGTGGAAAATGATGATTTGAACACCCTTAGGAAAAGACAACTCCCTTTGGCATGCACTTAACCCTTTGAAACTTTACCCTTTCACTTGACTATTTCCTTTGAAAAATTGATATTTTGATGGTCTTTCATCATTGGAATACTAAGTTAACAACTTGGGATGGTGAATTTATTACATTTGAAAGACATAAAATTACATAATGAAATAAGCATTTCTCTTTACAAATAATCTTCACATGGTGAAGGGATGTTATTTGATCACCCTTTACTTTCTGGTCTTATGCAATGGAATGGAACCTTGGCAACCCTAAAGACCTAATGAAACGTTGAAAAACCCTAAAAGACCTAATGAGACCTTGAAGGATTGAATTTCAAAATGACATAATGACCTCATGACTAATACAAATGGCATGATAAAAATAACTTTATGGATGATGTACAATCAACAAGATATGAAACTATGCCAGCAAGTAATCACATTTAGGGAAGAGTGATGTTTTTGGACTACGACTACCATCAGTGAATAATTTTTTTGCATGACCTAGTGGAATGATAAAAAAATTATGTGTGGGACACTTAAAATGAATATGAAAAGAGCAATTTTGATCACTGGCAATATGCAAATACTGACTCTAATAGAAGGAATATAAATTTTGACCCCATTAGAGAGTTTCAAGCTCATTAAAAGTTTTGGGTCATACTCCATGGTTTACCTCATATGTTCTGGATGAAATAGGTGCCAAAATCCATTGGAAATCAACTAGGTCAATTTATCTGCATGGGGGATGGATGTTTCTCCAAATTTGGTAGGCATTGTGCCTAGATACATATAGAGATGGATGTTTGTGAAGTATTGATTGAAGAAGTTGAGTCGTTTGTTAAGGTTTACAAATGTCTTCAAATAATTGACTATTGGAGGGTTCCCTTCAGATGTTATGTGTGTAGACGTGTCGACCACATTGCTAATGAATGTGAGAAAATTGTCAATGGAATAAAGCCTTTGAATAAGATATAGGTTCGAAAAATGCATGTCATGTAGTGGAATATCATCAAAATCATGGTTCCATGTCCTATAATCCTTTGTCGTAGGCTAAAGTCAACCATGTAGAACAAAACAACACGTGTAATGTTTCAAGCTTCACCCTTATTCATAATTTTTATTCACTTGTCCTTATATAAGGTGTTTCAATGGTTCCCCCTTCTCCTTTGGCTCTCTATGTTTCCCCATGTCTAACTCCCAATTTGGATAAAATTTTCCATGAGCATGGTTCATCATCAATGGCCCCTACTCTTTCTCCCCCTATCATCTCTTATTTAGACTCTTTGAATTCCATGTTGGTGTCCCCTTTTTCCCTATCGGGTGATTATACAGATGTTTCCCAGAGGACTTCAAAGACTCTATGCATGCACAATTATGACCTTCAGTCATTCCTTAAGACATCCTTAGAAGTCGTCTCTCGTGGAGGTCTGAATGAGTACCCTCCCATGACCATCCATGTAGAAAATAAATATTTCTTATCCAAATCCTAGAAGAAATCCAAGGAATACATTAAACTAGATAGGCATAATACAATTATTAGGACCCTTGGAGTAAAGAAAGTCCCTAAAGGGAAATCTCAATAACAAGTTTCTCCATGAACATTAGGGCTTTTAGGGGTTCCCCCTAAAAAACTTGCCCTGAGATGTCTCCGAAAGAAAATTAACCTAGATATAATACTCTTTAAGGTTATTATGACCTCGGGCTCCAAATCCCACGGGATTGTGGAACCCTGGTTGAAGGGTTGGTTCATTTATACTCTAGACGTGCTTGGTTTGTTTGGAGGATTGTTGTTCACATGGCACCCCTCTCTCGAAGCTCTTTATTCCTCGAAATCTAATAATGTTATCTTCATGGATTTATATCTTAAAGAATTCAATTCATCTTGGAAAATTATCAATATTTACGAGCCTTACACTGATCAAAAACCTTTTTTGGATGATATTTATCATCGGGTCTCTTTTCGTCCTAATCTATCATCCGAAGTGGCAACGTAAATTTCTCTAGTTCTATCAAAGAAGTTTGGGTCCTTCCCCCAGGCTGATCCTATGGAGGAATATATTTGCTACTTTTTGACTTGGTGAAATTGGTCAATATGGTTCCTGTTAAATTGAATCTGATGTGGAGAAATATGAAGACAGTTGTGAATGTTGTTTCAAAAAAACTTGATATTTTTTTCATATCTAAGTAATTTTTGTGAAATAATGTGATTTATAAGTCTTGGGTTGAATCGAGTGTTATCTAAGATCATTGTCCTATTGTACTCATACTTGAACTAGAAATGAGAAGCCCCCATCCCCTTTTTAAATTCAATGCTTCCTAGCTATAGGAGCCTAATTTATTGAAATTGGTTGAAAAATCTTAGACACAAATTAGAGATGACGATTCCATTCCCTAAATGTTGCAATTTTCCAATATATTTAAGTAATTAAAAGATACACTGATGCAATGGAACAAAATTTTTAAGATTAATTAGGAGGCTCGACTCACTGAGATTGAATCAAAAATTGTTGATTGCTTTAACTCCAATGTTTCAAGATTTCTCTCTTAGGAAACTCTTAACTCGTTGCACACTCTGGAGGCTTCCAAAAGGGAAATTTTAATTAATAACGAAAAATGGTGCTGCCAGAAAATCCGAGCAACTTGGTTAGAGGCTAGCGACAATAATACAATTTTTTTCGTAATTTTTCCAATCCTCGAAAAGAATGCTCTACCATATGAGAGATAAAAAATGAGGAAGTAAATTTAATAAAATATTTTAATCATAAAACCTTGGTGGGTGTCAGATACTTCAACAATTACTCTTTGAGCCTCAGGGTTTCCCTATTCTAGAAACTCTAAAGGTATTAAGCTCTATCCCACATGCTTTTAATAATGAATTGAATGATTTGATGGAAGTGGAAATATCAGAGTTTGAAGTGTTTAGTGATTTTTCATTAATGCAAAAAGGAAAATGTTTGGGTCCTGATAGATTTACTATGGAATTTTATATGGGCTTCTATGAATTGCTTAAAGCATATACTCTCAAGGTGGTAAGGGAATCACAAAGAAAGGCTTGCATGCTTGGTCATCTAAACTCAACTTTTATTTGCTTGATTCAAAAATCCCAAGATGTTGTATCATTCAGTGATTTCAGGCCTATTTCATCTAGTAATGTTATTTATAAATTTATACTATGATTATTGCCATGAGGATGAAGCCCATATTAAGTGGTTACATTTCAAAGGAGCAATTTGGCTTCCTCCAAAACTAGAAAATCCATGATGTTATGAGGGCCCAACAAAGGAAACCTTACACTCTATAAAAATAAAATGATCATATGCCACTACTCTTAATATTGACTCATCAAAGACCTATGATCATGTTGGCTAGTCATTCATCAAGTTATGTCTAATTCATTTAGGCGTGAATATCAGAATAATCAATTAGATCATCGAGTGCATGCCTACTATAAATTTTGTTCATCTTATAAATGGTCTTTTGTCAAATTTTTTCAAAGCTCCCAGGGGACTCATGCAAGGGTTTCTCCTTTCCTCACCACACTTTCTTTTAGTAGTGGAATTCCTCAGCTCTTTTATAGAAAAAGGGTATTGTTTCAAGTGAAATCAAAGGGTGAAAGTTGCAAATCAGTCCTATATTTCACATTTATTATTTGTGGATAATATTTTTATTTTCTTGGAGGGTTCAAAAGTCTATATCCTTTCCATGAAAAATATATTGGACTCTTTTGAGTTGGTCACTAGAATGAAGTAAATATGAAGAAAACTGTGTGACTTTCAATAATATTTCTCATAATGTTAAGGCTTCTATTTTACAAGATTTCCCATTCATAATTATTAGCATGTAAGAAGGATTGAAATATCTTTTGTTTTTCATAAAGCCAAACCCCTACAGGAAGAGTGATCGAACCTGGATGATCAAAAAAATAGAAGCTTGAATTCATGTCTAGACTAATCTCTTCCTATATAGAGGAGGCATGTGTGTCCTCATTAAGTCCGTGTTGGAAGGAATTCATGTTTATTTGTCTTCGATCATGTCCATCCCAAAAGGAATCATGAATAAAATAAGAAGCATTAGTTTTAAATTCCTCTTGTATGGATATAAGAATTTGGAATATTCTCCTTAGTCAATTAGAAGATAATTCCAAAGCCAAAACTGCTTGGTGGTTGGGAGCTTAAATTCCCAATACATTTTAGCCAAGATCCCGCAACTAAGAGTCTATAGGGACTCCTAAATAACAAATGTATTTTTGGTAAAGCATTGAAGGATAAGTATTTTGGGAATATAATTGAACTGGAATGGATCAAAAGTGTTAGAAAATTAGTTCCCCACTTATTTGTAGTTTGGAAGTCTCTTATTAATGCTTTCCTAATTATTGGTAACTGGATTTCCTATAAGGTGGGGGATGGGATGAATATTGGATTAGGCTTAGATCCTTGTGTTGGATCAGGTATCTCCTATAAAAAATTTGAAAGCACCTTATCCTCTTTGCATGAAGTGATTTTTTTCTCTCTTACAGATTCAAGTTCCCAAGTTGAACAACAATGGGGGACAAATTCTTGGAAATCTACTCAGGATCGTGCTTTAGTAGGTCTAGGTGCCAAGGAGTGGTCAAATTTTGTTGTGGCTCTGGTCACTACTATGATCAGACATTCAAACAAATATGAGGACCATCTCATATGGACCATAAATACGTCAATAGGGGTTTTAATAGTCAAGCTCGGTTATCAAGCCCAAATGGAAGATCATCCAAATGGTCGCCAAGCCTAGTGCTATCATTTCCTATGGAAATATAAATACCCCCTCAAGCATAATATAGCGTTGAGGCTCACTTTTCCAAAAAAAATTATTACATAGGATAATTCTCTAAAGAGAGGATGGTTGGGCCCTGGTTGGTGCTCCCTTTGCAAATCAAATGAAGAAACCATACAACATATTTTAATCCGTTATCCATTTTCTCATCAGATCTGGTCATTACCTAAATATTTTCTTAACCCTACAGTTGCTTCTTGGTTAAAGAATCTTTTGCTGAGTGCCTTCTGGAATGGTCAAATGACATAATAGTCTTGACATTCTCATCTTTCCCTACAAATTTTGTTCACTCTATTTGGTGGGCTAGGAACATGGCCATATTTCAAGAAAAAACATATCCATGTGGAGGTTCTTTAAGGTATTATCGAGCATACATGTAAATTTTCCAAGGATGAGATTGAGGATGACAGTTAATTTTTCAGCTTTATGGGCATTAGTTTTTGTCGCAAATCTAAACGAGGTAAAAAAGCTCCAAATATTAGGAGAATCCAAGCTCACAGTGGATTGAGGGAATGGTTGAGTTGGTATTATTGCCACACATCTTGCTCATATTCTTCAGAGGATAAAACAAGTCGTGAGAAATATAGAGTGGTTCACCTACAATCATATCTACAGGGAACTAAATTACCTGGCAAATTACTTATCTAAGAAAGCTCTACAGATCCCTCCTAGAGTGCTCGAATACCAAGATTTTGTGAATCATAAGCTTGTAGAGTTGTTGCCCACCATCTCTAATCTGAAGTTTTTCTTTGGACAATCTTTTTTAGCCATATGGAGTAGTGTGTAGGTTTTAACCCTGTATAGAAATTACCTGCATACAAATTCTAAAAAATAGAAAATGAACAAAGGCGAGATCATAACACATAAAACAAATATACACAGAGATTTTCCCCTCGATCCAGAATCGGGACTACCATATTGATTTTTCATTACATTCCTTTCAATGTTAAAATACATATATGTCCATGTTGAAGAATCCATAAACCCCAATCCATTAACCCTGGATTAGAACATAACCGTAGTTCCCTTGACCGGATCTACAAAATACCATGGACCAAAAACCATCACGCCCAAAACCATGTAAGAAATCCATGCACAAAACCATAGGTAGGTCTGCCAACCTAATATAGGGTCCAAAAAAAAATTCCCCGGGGCATTGCCCCAAACCCCATGGGGGGGCTGCCACCCCTCCACTAGTCGTGGAAAGAATATAACACAACCCAACATAATGGATGTAATCTTTCTTTCTATAAAATTTCGTAAGTTTTTATAAAACTATGAACAATGCTACATGTTTCTAAAAAGCTACAAACCCAATTTTTGGATTAATGATAAGTTCATATCTTTGACAGGTACTCACAATGTATATTTTCATCTTTAGAAATATATTTTTTTTCTCCAAGGGAAAAAATGTATTTATTAATTTACAACAAACAAAAAAACCCAGTTCTTAAATTACAAGTTAATTTGTAAATTATTAGGGAAGAGTAATGCATGACACATAATGTGTAAGGCCAAGTTTACTGAATGCTTGAATAGCGTAAGGCAAGGGCCAAGCATAGTGCAATACATGCTACATAACTCATGATGATGAATTGTTCATGAGTTTTCATATAATAATTATGTTGGTAGGCATGTTTATTTTGGAATAGGGCCTCCACAATTTTAATTTAATTATTAGAAAGTATATATCCATCTTAACCACGGATCTAGCAAGCATTGACAGGGATGATATTTAGTTGCAAACCTCTTTTAAGTGCAAAAAAATTATTTATACTGTGAGAGATTTGATACCTTTTACATCCATGGTTACAATGGACATACATATATGTTTGTGTGTGTGTGTGTGTGTGTTTTCCCAAATGGGATTTTCAAGTCACTGAATCCATTATATGCATTCAAAAATGCAATTTAAGATAATGAGCCAGGAAGCCTTCAACCTCTAAACAGTGATAGCTTCAGTTTTCTCATTTTTTGTCTAGTTGATAAATTCTCTTGCAGCCGATCTTTGTACTTATAATATATTTGATGTAATATTTGTTATCTATCAACAAAAATTGTGCCTTATAATTCTCTGAGTTGTCTCAATTATTTGAGTAATAATTTTGAGCCATATTAACTATCAGTATAGCAAGTGAGACATGGTTAGTAGTGTGGAGACATGATATGAAATCTTGTTCCAACAAAATTTGTCGATGGACCATGTTTCTGGAGAATTGTAACCAAAGGAAAGCATTGTAACTCCGAAGGAGTCCCATTCCTTAGGTGCATAGTATTTTAACTTCACATATTTCTTTTACCTACTTGTGCAATACTAAGTAGTGAATTGCAGTAAAAATGGCCTCAAGTAGTTTTGATTTCTCTGTTGATATGAAAGTTTCAAAGAAAACCAACTGGATTGGAATTATATTGAAAAAATGAGAGTTTGAACCCTTGTATGATACCAGGGTGGTAGTCCGAGAATTTACTCCTAATCCTAATTGAAAGGTTCCTCATATATCTCCCAGTAAAATTTATGACCTTCCAATGTTTAAATTTCATGCAACCAATATTATTAGATATGCCTTTGTAAATGTACCTTACCCAACCCATATATCATATCCCTCTCATAAAATTAGAAGATATTAAATGGGGACTTAATAAAAGGTATAAGTATGTGTCTTGGGCTAATACAACTTGGAATTAACCCTCTAGTCAAACCTCATTTGAATGTGTCTTTCTTGGCCTTTATAATTGATTCATGTCATAATCAGTTGATTGATGCTCTGATAGAAGGTTTTGAAGCCCCTGTGTATAATGCCCTGGTTTGGTTGTACATTATCCCAAAGTATCAATTTTCATTAATCGATCCCCATATAAATTAACTACTTCAAACTTACATCCATTTCTCTGGTTTTATAATGATTGAGAAATCCATTATTGCCCAGCTACATTCCATTGTTTATTTACGTTGTGTTTCTACAACTCTTCCAGCACTTAATCCTCAACTTACATAGAGAGACACTATAGAATGTGTGGTGGTAGGACCTAGGAATGTTACTCCTATAACATTAGGATTTCCTCAACTAACAATTCCTGATGAATGGACTACATAATACCATCCATTATCTCAAAAGTATTTTCCAACTCCAGAAACTAAGAGATTGTATATCTTTGAGTCAAGTAGAGGACCGATCATTAAATTAAGAAATGAAATTGTAGAATCTAAACTCCCTATCATAAGCCATTCCCTCAAAATCCATGATGCTTCAAACCTCAAGAGACATCCGAAAAAACACAGGTATAAATCATCCTCTCAATGCAATTTTTGCATGGCTATTAGAAGTCCAAGTTCTCACAGAAAGTTTCAGGTCTTCCAAAAACTCCAATCCATATTGAAAGATGAACATTTAGGCCAGCATGAAGAGTGTCAAGAATGTTTATAGGTTACCTCTCCAAGGGATATAAATTTCATGATATACACATTGGCCAAAGAAAAGGCAAGATATGATATGGAAAGCATATACTCCCATAAAGAAGACTTGTCCCTAGCAATTTTGTGCAAAAATTTAAATATCGAAATGTTGTAGCTCATGTAGATTTCCTACAATATAGAAAATTCACTAATGAGAAGCCCCTAGACATTGTAAAGCTTCATAACTATAACAATTATCAACTAACATGTGTAGCGCAGAATCTATATGACCTATCACAAGAAGTGCTAAAATTTAAATCACATGTGTCACGACTTCATTCTAGATTAGATGATTTGAGTCATAAATATTAAAAATATTTTGGTTGTTTAAAAGATGTAAATATGAAATTAGAAAATATTGTGGAAGTGACAATAGATTTGAAGCTAAGTTTGGGAAAATAAAATACCGAGCTAGACGAATCACTTAGTGCAGCAAAAGATTACAACCACACATTCCAGCTAGAAGAAAAGGACCCTGAGAAGAAAAATACTCCACTTTTTCTTAAATAGTTTTTTGTACATAATCCTAGAATTTTTCAATTCAAAAAGTTTATTGCATTTGCTAGAGAGACATTAACTATAATTCAATCACAAATTCCAGTCTTTGATCTATCACAACAAAACAAGGCAGAAATAAGAATGGTAAAAGAAGAAGGAGAAGGATCTAACAAAAGATCCAGAAGTGGAGATGGTGATAGACCAGACCAACCCTTTGAATTTGCATGGGAAAAGTGGTGTAATGCCATGTATGGTTCTTCTGGGAAACCTCCATATGATCCTTCAAACATTGATGAGTTCCCTACTCTTAGTCGAGCTAATGTAGATCAAGTTTTGATGACGAACTTGAACTATAAATCTAAGAATGGTATTCTCATGGAAATCCATACCTAGAGTGCATGGGCAAGCACTCAAAAGTCAATTCATAGAAATAGAGCCTCATTGACAAAAATAGCTTTAAGGATCGCTTGGGGTTTCCAAGGTAACTTGGAACTATGGTGGTCTCGACTGGAAGAATCTGACAAGCTCGATATCATGAATAGTGATAATCCAGACACTAAACTCATCAAGGCAGTTCTCCATGAATTTTATGGAGAAATAAAAGGCTATGGTCATCATTATGCATACATGTTCATGATCCAAAGGCTTTGTGATATAAAGGAACTTCCTGAGTTTTTATGCACAATGTAGGATCTTCTTTATAAGGCAAGGGATCCATAAAATACAATCTATTTGAGAAAATACATATATGTTATGCCTGGAAGAATCCTGGATCTTGTTAGGGCTAGAATTGAAGTTGAAAATATAAATGTTGAAAATATTTCTGTTGCAAGACTCCATGAGCAAATTGTATTTACTCTACAAAAGGAATGCCTTTGAAAGAAGATAGCCAAATCAATAAAGAAGCAAATTGGTTTCAATGCAAGTGTTTGTGATATCTATGTAGAAACCTATCATTTTGGTTGTAAAAATAAAAAGAAGAATATCAGCAAAATATAATTTAGGAAGTGATTGTCAATGTCAAAGGTACAAAGAAAACCTATCCCAGAAATTTCTACCATAGAAGACAAATATTTCAAAGACCAAGAAAATGATACTTCAAAATAAGACAAGAAGGCACCCAAAGAGCATAATGAGGAACTTGTTTTATCTGCAAGAATTCAATCCATTGGGTAAGAAAATGTCCTCTGGTGGGTAAAACTCATTTTCAAAATAAATTATTTGATATTTTTTCTAACATTTAGAAAACAATTTTAGGTTATAAAGTTCGAAAATACTTTTTAGATAATGGATGGTATTTTGCAGTCTATTCATCATGAACCATCAATTTGAAAAATCTTGATGTTATAGGAGTGAGATTCCCAGGTCCTAGTACCAAACCTTCTATAGTGGCTCTCTTTATAAGCTCAGGGTTAAGTGTTGGAAGAGTTGTAGAAACAAAATGTTAACAAATAATGGAATGTAGTTGGGCAATATTGGACTACTCAGTGATATTAATGATCCAGGTGGATGTTGGTGGTCACCCACCTATCCCATTTGGACCCCCACAATTGTTTCTTTCAGTTTTTTAGTTTCCTTAGTTATAGCACAGTTTACTATTTTTAGCAGTTTTTCGGGTCCTAAACTTCTTAAACTTCCAGAGTCGTTTTGAGGCCCTAAACGACGTTTTTTGGGAAATCTACCACCATTGATTTTTCTGTCTAAAGAACCATCTTTTCCGTCGTAGTCCTCAGAGAGATCTTTCCAACGGGCTATCATGCACGTCAAACGGAGATAATATGACCAATTCGCGACCCCAGGAAGTTGGTTGTCCAACTCACCCCAAAACGGGGCCCACAATTTGGCGTTTCATCTTCTAGGGTTGGGTTTTGGGATGTGAAGGGTTTTCCATTGTTTCTCAATAATAAATAGGCCTTCGAGCCTCATTGTAACACAGTTCAGAGGCATGTAGCGACCACATCTCTTCTCAGAGATAAGCTACCATCGCCCTAGCTGGTTTATTTCCATTTCTGGTTGTAAGCATATTTCAGTATTTTCCACTAATGAAATGAAGTATTATTTCCGCTGCATCTTTGTGTATATGGTTATCTCTGTAATTTGTTGCGTTCATGTTTAATTTCGGATCAATGGTATCATAGCGGTATGCTTTTTCTTTGTTTTTCTTTGCATGTCCCCAACAAGGTTGGGATATAAGGAGTTAGGGCTTGAACTGGTCGAACCTTTGCAAGACCAGCCTTGCAAATCCCGACGCCCTCCCATGGCGGATGAGAAGAAAGACGATGGGGCAGGAGATCATATCAAAATCTTGCTCGAAGAAGCCCTCGAGCGACAACGAAAAGCGATGATGGACAGCTTTGCCCAGATCCTTCAGCGGCTACCCAGAAGCGAAGCATCGGCTTCTAGTAGCTGCTCTAGAAACGCCACACCCTTTAAGGTACAAGTTAATTTTGAAATCCCCATATTTGAGGGTCAGATAGATGCAGATGCCGTAGATAAATGGTTAAATCTACTAGAGGGTTATTTTTATGTTCATGAATTTTCGAGTCGGTAAAATATTGTTTTTTCTCTTCTCAAAGCAGCCCCCCATGTCAAGGACTGGTGGGAAACTTACTGCGAGCAGAACGATGAAAGTACAGGCCCACTATTTTCAACCGCACCCACTTGGAATGACTTTCGGGATGCCATCAAGGAGCAGTACTACCCTGTCAAAAGCTATGAGGACAAATACATCAAATGGACCACACTGCGGCAGGGACGAGACCAAGATGTTCCAGAGTTCACAACCATTTTTCATACCCTTCGCACACAGTTGGGTATCAAAGATTCTAAGCGGAATCTAGTACTCAAATACCGCAACTGCCTACACAGATACAGCCAGGAAGAGATGGAGTTCTTGAACATCTCCTCACTCAGCACAGCATACCGATACACTGTCAAAATCGAGCAAAAGTTAAAACAGAAGAAGAGAGACTTTGGATCTGCAAATCCGAATCCCAAAGGACAAAACCAAGGCAAGGTGACCCAAGACAACCCGTCGAAGCTGCAAGAAAAGAACAACACCACGAAGCCAAAGAAGGACACGAGAAAATGGTGTGAGTTCCACAAGAGTCCCACTCATAACACAAGTGAGTGTCGGACTTGTTAGTGTCAGTCTTTCCAGCCTTCCTCCAGTGATCAAATATGCTCTTACAAAGTGATTTTGAAGTGTCAAGGTCAAATTTTGTCATTTCAGTGAGTCTTCAAGCAAAATTTGG
>APFE030307780.1:284060-358874 GCA_000404065.3 Pinus taeda | reverse complement strand
TATGAGATAGATCGGAGAGAGCCTTCTCCTGCCCCGTAGGGCTAGCTACGAGGCTAAATGGTTTGATGTAGCCTTGAGGTTTACCTGTCTCAGCCTGAGGTGAAATTTCAAGTGCTAACAGGACCAAGCAGTCGCTGGTGGCCAAGTTGAAAAGGCTTCCGAATCAAATGCATGTTCTGACCCTGAGCCAGAACCCGACAAGGGGAATGGCAAAGGGAAGTAGATCATTGATGCGGAGCCCAGTACCATTGTTGCCACCGCCAAGATCCAAAAGAATGAGCCTGAAGACCCAGAGGAGGGGGAGCGCCTTTTCCACTCACAAATGTGGGTGAAGGTTTCACCGCTGCAATTCATTGTTGACAGTGGGAGCCAGAAGAACCTCGTTTCAGCAGAGGTCATGAAGCGGTTGGGCCTACGTACTACACCACACCCACAACCATACAGTATGGGGTGGCTTCATGAAGGACGAGATCTAAAAGTTCGCCAGCAGTGCCACCTTCCCTATAGCATCAAGCCCTTCACAGACGAGGTATTGTGTGATGTTACACCTTTGGATGTTTGTGATGTACTATTAGGCCAACCATACTTGTGGAAGTGACATGCTATGTATGATTCAAGGCCTCGCGCTGTCATTATTTCTTTGGATAATTCATTATACAGGATTCCGGAGGTAGCCCCACCTACCGCCACCTCTTTGATCTCTACTAAGAAAGGCAGCAAGCTCATCTCCTAGACTAGGAAATTTATTTCTTGTTTGGTTCGCTCCCAAAGTAAAGGGAAGATAGTTGCTACATCCATGACCCCCGCAAAGGGTTCCTCCATGCAGCAATAGTAGCAAAGGGATACGGTCATGACAGAACACAGGAACAAATTCTCCTCACCCACAAGAGTACCACACAAGTTTCAGGTGGGTGACAAAGTTTGGTTACATCTGCAGAGAGAACGCCTTACCAGAACCCATCAAAAACTTAGACCACTCCGACATGATCCTTACACCAGTACCAAGGCTACGGGCAACAATGCTTGGAAGCACAGCATTCCTCCATTCCTTTGCTTGCACCGAGTGTTCAATGTGGATCATCGTCGACCATGCTTCCCACCATTTATGGACACATCAGAGATTGCAGAACAACTCACTAGAGACCCAGCTCAGCAGAAGCTTCCTCATCTTAGGGAGGAACTCAACGCAATGGGGACCATTCCTAAGGGGGGAGGAATGATCCAGGTGGATGTTGGTGGCCACCCACCTATCCCATTTGGACCCCCACAACTATTTCTTTCAATTTTTTAGTTTCCTTAATTATAACACAGTTTACTATTTTTAGCATTTTTTCGGGTCCTAAACTTCCGGAGCCTTTTTGAGGCCCTAAACGACGTTTTTTGGGAAATCTACCGCCAACGATTTTTCTGTCAAAAAAGTCATATTTTTTGTCGTAGTCCTCGGAGAGATCTTTCCAACAGCTATCATGTACATCAAATGGAGATAATATGACCAATTCGTGACCCCAGGAAGTTCGTTGTCCAAATCACCCCAAAACGGGGCCCACAATTTGGCATTTCATCTTCTAGGGTTAGGTTTTGGGATGTGAAGGTTTTTCCATTGTTTCTCAATAATAAATAGGCCTTCGAGCCTCATTGTAACACAATTCAGAACAGTTCAGAGGCATGTAGCGACCACATCTCTTCTCAGAGATAAGCTACCATCGCCCTAGCTGGTTTATTTCCATTTCTGGTTGTAAGCATATTTCAGTATTTTCCATTAATGAAATAAAGTATAATTTCCACTGCATCTTTGTGTATATGGTTATCTCTGTATTTTGTTGCGTTCCTGTTTAAGTTCAGATCAATTAAAACCAAAGAAATGGAAGTAAGACTAGAGTAGTTCATTGATATGGGGATTGGTTAATGAAACTTGATACCTAGGTATAATGGAAGACCAAATTTAACATTGTGCAAAGGGGCTTCAAAACCTCCTAGTAGAGCATCAATAAATTGATTATGGTGTGAAACAATTACATAGGTGATCTATTGTTGAATGTTAGTTTTGATGTGCTAATTTCAACTTCAGATTTAAAAACAAATGCTTGTCAATTGCTTCATGTGCATATGTTTCCTTATGGTGTTTGTGAATGAAAACAGGGAAATTTTGTCAATTTTTATGTTAAATTCATGAGAAAAATAGCATGAAAAACAAGTGTTTAACAGTAGCAATCAAATGTACAGCAAACCATCAAAATGAACACTTAACATAGTGTTTTGATGAAGGAGTTCACCCCTCCTAGGCTACATCTCCTTGGTCCAGCTTCCATGGCCTCGGCCTCTGTATTAGCTCAATAATGGAAAAAGTGGTATCTACAATGCTCTACTACTCCTGAAACCTACTTCAATGTGCTCAGAACATCAAAATCATATAGGAACTCCTTTTCTTGATCCCAACGTTGTCGAATTTTGCAAAAGTTATGACAGAAACAGTTTTCCCTAGGAAAACTCCTCTAAAACTAGAGGTACTCCAGTTAATCCTGCTAATTTTGGAGTTGCTGCTAAAATTGGAGGACTGTTGAATTTGCCGCCATCTTAACTGTAAGTTTAATTAAATGTTAATTGCATATTAATTAACGTTAATCCAAAATTAGCACAAATATGCGTAGTTAGGGTGTTAGCCTAGTGGTTAGTAGTAGTGGACACATGTCGTAGTTGAATGTCAACGGAACTTCAGGATAGTGTCGGGGTTTTCTTGGCTAACCGTTAACCATAGCCTGACGATTATCATGGTGTTCACATGGGAGGGGGCTGGCCCACGAGTTGGCTCCCTCCTAACCCCCAACCTTCAATACATTACATAACAAATATATGTAAAGACCATAGTATGTTAAGTTGTAATGTGGTGGTATAACAGTATGTTGTGGAGTTTATTGGAGCAAGGTCGCGGGTTCGACTCCACCGACTTGCCCCATAACTTTTCCACTACAGCGTGCCAATATTCGGCCTTTGTGGAGGGACACGTGGCAGCCTCTGGGCTTGCCACTTGTCCCCTCCTCATTGGTCCACCTTCAACCAGTAAAAACATGCCAGGTCACCACACCTGCAAACCAACCACAGTATGCCACTTGGTGAATCTAGATTGGACGTTGACCATCCTATTGACCCTACCCAGCCACCTGCCATGTCAGCAGTACAGACTATTGATTGTGCAGTGACTGTACATTTTTTTCAAAAATTCGTTTGTTTAACAAAGCGGACAGAACGCAATATCTTCGTCATACGAGCTCAGTTTCCAGTGAAATTAGTTGTGTTGGGATCGTATCATTGAGAAATATGTGGTCATTTAGGTTTCAAGTGATTCTGAGAACTTTATTTTTGAACTAAATACTAAGCGCCTGATCATTCCTCCCCATGGAAGCCTTTTGGACCCCAAGAGATACTATCAATTGTTCAGTAGGTGAGGGTACAGCTCCCTCACCTTCTCGATCTGCAACCATTTGGCTTTAGAAGGTTTTTTTCCCTTGAGTCCCACTCTAAGGTATTCGAAATTCCCTCTCTTTGAATTTCTGGTTCTTTTGTCAAGTATGAGATCTTGTTGTAGCTCATCAAGATATTCTAGTGAGAAATCATCTATGGATGGCAGATGAATATGCTCTCCTTGATCATCAATCAATGGAGGCTCAAACAATCTCAAATTCTCATCTTTAACAAGAGAGTATATTTGCATATAAGGATGTAAATCTAGCTTAAATGCATTGTTACCAATATTTTCCAGAATTTTGAAAGGACTGTAATGGATTGGCTTCAACTTTTTACCTTAACCATGAAGTCTCTCTGCTAATATATAACCAAACCTCGTCTCCAACTGGAAGTTTATGATCGACATGGTGTTTTTCATGCCTTGCCTTGTAGTTGCTTTGACTTTTCTCAAGTTGTTCTTGCACTGTGTGACGTATCAACTGAATTTTCTCTATAAACTTTCTTACCTTATCGATGTCACTATGACCATCGATGGCAACATCTCTCTCAAAGATGAAGTCCAATGGTGATCTTGGCAAGTACCCAAAACATGCCACAAATGGCTATGTGTTTGTGGAAGAATGCTTTGCCCTGTTATATGCATGTTGAATGTAATGCAATTGTTCATCCCACAACTTGGGATGTTTGTTGCAATATCCTCTAATAAGATGATTGATTGTCATGTTGACCACCTCGTTTTATCCATCTATTTGTGGATGAAAGGTTGTACACTTCTTTAACTTAGTGTCCATCATGTCCCACAAATTTGACCAAAAATTCCCAACAAATCGAGAATCTCAATCACTTACAATGGAAGTAGGAAGACCAAAATGAACCCAAATATTTTGAAATAAAAGATGAGTTGTTTGTTCAAATGTAATTTGATTTTTACATGGCATTAGTATACACATCTTGTTGAACCTATCTACAACTACATACAAGTAATCATGACCTTTCCTTGACAATGGAAGACCTACAAAATCCATTAAGATACTCTCCCATGGACGTGAAGGTACCGAAAGTGGAGTGTACAATCCTAGTTTCCTATTGCTAGGCTTACTTGTTTCACACAAAGAACATCCTCTAATGAAACTAGATACATTATCCAACATGTGTGGCCAATAACAATACATTTAAGATTCGTTATTTTCTTGCCTACACCAAAGTCTCTAGCAATCAATGAAGTGTGTGCCTCCCTTATGATGCCCGTTATTTCTCCCTATGGAATATACAATCTGCCTAGGTGATACAACAAATTTTTATGTACATGGTAATCTAACTCTTCAATTTGGTTTCATTGCCTCAATATTGCATACACATCTTGAAATTCATTATCATATGCATATTGCTCAATGTAACTTTCATGTAAACAGAATTGTGCTTGAGTAAAATAGATGAATTTACAATAGACCTAGAAAGCATATCAGCTACCTTATTGTATATACCCTTTTTGTACTTGATAATTAAATGAAACTTTTGTAGAAAACCCATCCATCTGAAGTGTCATGATTGCTACAACATTGACTGTGACTGTAAGTACTGCAATGGTTGATGGCCGGTATGGATAATGGTCCCCTTCCCCATCAAGTAGTGTTTCTATTTTTTGACACTTTGTACCAATGCGTAAAGTTCTTTGTCATAAGTGGGATAGTTAGTCACAACTTCGTTAAAAATTTCAGAATGAAATGAAATGGGCTTACCATGCTACATAAGAATTGCTCCCATGGCGTAATCACTAGCATCCATTTGAATCTCAAATGGTTGTCTAAGATCCGAAAGAGCCGATACCTGTGTTGAACTAATATTTTGTTTTAAAGCATAAAATTCTTTCTGGTGTACATCTCCCCAATGGAATACTTTCTTGACACTAGTCAATGCATGTAGTGGAGCTGCAATGGAAGAAAAATTAGCAATAAATTTCCTCCAATATTGTGTTGCCCCAAGAAAGCTTCTTACCTCTACAACTGTATTGGGCTTGAGCCAATAAAGAATGACCTCAACCTTAGAGGGTTCTATCTTCATCTCGCCTCCTCCAACAATGTGTCCCAAATACACTAAAGAATTCTTGCCAAATTCACACTTTGATATCTTTAAAAACCACTGTTCTTTTCTCAAGACATCGAGTATTTTGTTCACATGCATGACATGTTCATCTTTGGATTTGTTGAATATGAGAATATCATCTAAGTAAACAAGGACAAATTCATCTAGAAATGGTCTCAATACATCATTCATAACTCTCATGAAAGTAGTTGGGGCATTTGTAAGACCAAAAGGCATAACAAGCCACTCAAACAATCCTTGTTTAGTTTTAAATGTAGTTTTCCAAATGTCCTCTTTAGCTATTCTAACTTGATGATAACCACTTCATAAGTCTAAATTAGTGAAATACTTTTCATACCTTAATTGATCAATAAAATCACCAATTCTTGGGAATGAATAACGATTCTTTACCGTGATTTTGTTCAATGCACAGAAATCCACACACATGTGCGAAGTCTCGTCCTTCTTTGGCACCAAGACAATGGGTGAACCACATGGTGAATTATATGGGTGTATGATACCTTTGTTTAGTAATTCTTGAATTTTCTTTTTGATTCCCATGCTCCCCATGATCGACATGTGATACATGCCAATGTTTGGAAGTGGAACATCCTACTGCAGTTGTATCTCATGCTGAATTACCCTCTTGGGAGGTAATCCCTTTGGTTCCTAAAACATCTCGCCATGCTTGCTTACCACATCAAACAAATCAAATTTTAATTTGTCATCACAACATTCAAAAGATTCATAATCAATATCATTCTTTTTCTTGATCATGAGAAGCACAAAATTTTTACTTGCATTTACTAGTCTCTTCATTTGCCCTGCATTAACCAAAGAATTGTTTAACTTATTGCGATGGGCTCTCACAATACACTCCACTCCATTCTTGAGCAACAAATATTTGTTCTCATGGCGATAAAATACCGCTTTCCTATCATACAAATAAGGACTTCCCAAAATGATTCTTGAGATGTCAAGTGGAACCACATCTAACTCAACTTCATCAATGAATTTTTCAGTAATGGCAAACTTGAATAAGCACTTCCTTGTAACCTGTAAATTTTCATTATTGACTATCCAACCCAATGGATATGGCTTATGATGAGGTAGATTTTCAAGGTTAAATTTTTTGACCAAGTCTTTTGAAATTAAGTTCAATTGTGACCCACTATCAAATAATGCATCAATCTTTGTATGATTTGAAATTACCTCTACATGGAACAATTCTATTCTGGATTCTTCATTTGGAGTGTTGTTCTGACTATGTGAGGAACTAGTGCTTGCAACAGCTTCTTTTCCTTTTGTAATCATGGATGAAATCTTGGTCTCATCACCAGAATCTAATCCAAGATCATGTTGTGTGGTAGCTTTCGTCTTTTTTTCCCTTATTGTTTGGTTTCTTAGGCCTTATTTCGGGATGTAATTTTCAACAATGGGTTTCATCATCCCACCTTTGGAACAATGTTGGCATATAGTTTTCTCCCCTTCTTTATTCACTCTTGCATTCTTCTTTTCTTTCCATTTTCCACCCTTCTCTTTCTCCCTACCCTTGAATGGCTTCTTCTTGCTACCCTCTTCCAGAATGTTCTTTCCTCTTTCTTCAGTACATGGCTTACACACATACCTCATACAAATTGCTTGGATTGAACATAAGGATAGTATGTTTTAAGTAGGAATGTAAAACCCCAATATATTTTAACAATGTATCTTGGGAATTCAAGTTTACTCCTAACAACAAAGCCCTCTTCCTTAACTCCTCGGTATAGTCTTGAACTGTATGGCCCTTGAGTTGACTAAAATTTTGCTAACTCATAATTGCTTTTTGCATATAGGCTAAAGGATAAAATTGTATTTTAATTGCAGAAACAAATTCAACCCAAGAAATGGATATCTTGCCATGAATTTGAATTTCCTCTTGAGTCTTTGCTTCCCACCAGACTAATGTTGCTCCTTCTAGCCTCAATGAAGCCAACTGGATCTTTATGTCATCTTCTTAAAGGTTCTGAATTCTGCAATAAACCTCCAATTGTCAAATCCAATTGTCTAACTTTTCTGCATTCACCTCACCATTGTACATTGGAAGTTCAAACTTAATGTCCAATTTGGGTAAGGGAGTTTTTTCCTTCGGGGTTTTTGAATGAGTATGAACAATTTTTGTGGTGGAAGTGGAAGATGATGTTGTTTGAGATGTTGAGGATGATGAATATGGTGAAGCTGGAGGAGGCTTTCCTCCATTACCCTTTGAATCCTTCTTTTCATCTTTTTTATCTCCAGAGCTTCCCTCTCCATGTGGAGCCTTAGTACTCTATCCAGCCATTCTAGTATTCCTCTCTTCATAAAGGACTCTAACCATGTCAGTTAAGTCATGAAAAATTTCTTGAATCCTTCCTCTTTTGAAAGACCTGCAATCTCTCTTGCTCCAAACATGATGGTTTTGGATTCAATCTCGGCTTCTGGTACTGCTTCTACCTCCTCAATCTCAATTGAAGGTAAAACTTGAGGTGCTTCAAGTGTAGCTGCGATTGGAACTTTGAGTGTAGATTGTGGCCTTATGGCTCTCCTTCTTTTGGGCATTACCTCAGGAGTTGCAACCAATAGTTTCCCTTCTCCTCTCTGCAACTTTAACCTTGTAAGCATCACAAATTTGCAATCATTAAAACCCTACTTGCACAAAACTTAAGAAATCAAGCAAATAACCTTTGCTATGATACCAACTTCATCTATTGTTGAATGTTAGTTTTATGTGCTAATTTCAACTTCAGATTTAAAAACAAATGCTTGTCAATTGCTTCATGTGCATGTGTTTCCTTATGGTGTTTGTGAATGAAAACAGGTAAATTTTGTCAAATTTTATGTTAAATTCATGAGAAAAATAGCACGAAAAACAAGTGTTGAACAGCAGCAATAAAATGTACAACAAACCATCAAAATGAACACTTAACATAGTCTTTTGATGAAGGAGTTCACCCTTCCTGGGCTACATCTCCTTGGTCCAGCTTCCATGGCTTGGGCCTCTGTATTAGCTCAATAATGGAAAAAGTGTTTTTACAATCATCTACTGCTCCTAAAACCTGCTTCAATGTGCTCATAACATCAAAATCATCTAGGAACACATTTTCCTGATCCCAATTTGGTCGAATTTTGCAAAAGTTATGACAAAAACAATTATCCCTAGTAAAACTCCTCTAAAACTAGAGGAACTCCAGTTAATCCCGCTAATTTTCGAGTTGCCGCCGAAATTGGAGGACCGCCGAATTTTCCACCATCTTAAATGTAAGTTTAATTAAATTTTAATTTCATATTAATTAATGTTAATCCAGGATTAGCGCAAATACCGCGCAGTTAATCTAACCGTTAGCCTGGAGGTTAGTAGTAGTGGACACATGTCATGGTTGAATGTCAGCAAAACTTCTGGTTAGTGTCGTGGTTTTCTTGGCTAATCGTTAACCATAGCCCAGCAGTTATCTTGGTGTTCACATGGGAGGGATCTAGCCTGCGGGCTGGCTCTCTCCTAACACACAACCTTCAATACATTACATAACAAATATATGTAAAGACCATGGTATGTTAAGTTGTAATGCGGTGGTATAATGGTATGTCGTGGAGTTTGTTGAGGCGAGGTTGCAGGTTCGACTCTACCAACCTACCCCATAATTTTTCCACTGCAGCGTTCCAATGACTAACCTTTGGGGAGGGACATGTGGCGGCCTTCCGGCTTGCCACTTGTCCCGTCCTTATTGGTCCACCTTCAACTAGTAAAAACATGCCACATCACCCCACTTGCAAACCAACCATAGTATGCAACTTAGCGAATCTGGATTGGACATTGACCATCCTGTTAACCTTGCCACGTCAACAGTATGGACTGTTGATTGTGCAATCACTGTACATTTTTTTCAAAAATTCCTTTGTTTAGCAAAGCAGACATAACGCAATATCTTCCTCATACGAGCCCAGTTTTTAGTGAAACAAGTTGTGTTGGGATTGTATCGCCGAGATGGACGCATTCGTTCAGGTTTTGAGTGGTTCTGAGAACTTTTATTTTTGAGCTAAATATTGAGCACCTGATCAATAGCCCAAGCAATACTCATTCAAACCAAGTCTAAATAGAGGGTTAATGCTTAATTGTATTACCCCAAGATGCACATATTTATACCCTTGCTCAAGTCCCCATTGAACATCTTCTACTTTTATGAGAGGGACTAGTACATGGGTTGGGTAAGATTGATAGGTGCATTTATAGAGGTGTATCTAAAAAGATTTGTTGCACGAAATTTAAACATTGGAAGGTCATAAATTTTACTGGGAGATATCAGAGGAAGTTGTCTATTAGGATTAGGAGTAAATTCCTAGACTACCACCTTGGTATCATACAATGGTTCAAAATTTGAATTACTTAATATCCTTCCAATCCAATTGCTTGTCTTCGAAACTTTCATATCAGTAGAGAAATAAAAACTACTTGAGTCCATTTTTTACTGGAATTTACTACTTGGTATTACACAATCAGGTAAGGAAAAGAAATATCTGAAGGTAAAATACTATGTATCTGAGGAATGGGACACCCTTAGAGTTACAATGCATTCCTTTGGCTACAATTCTCTTGAAACATGGTCCACCAGCAAATTTTGTTGTGACAAACTTTCATATGACATGTCCACACTACTAACCACGTCCCGCTTGCTATATTGATAGTTATTGTGGCTCAAAATGCTTACTCAAATAATTGAGACAACTTAAAGAATGATAGGGCACATTTTTTATTGATAGATAATAGAGATTATATCAAATACATTATAAGTATAGAGATTGACTATAAGAGCATTTATCCGCCAGACTGAGTTGAAGCTATCATTGTTCACAGGTTGAATGCTTCCTAGCTAGTTACAAATTCTGCCTTTTACAATGCAGGGGTTTTGGCTCTTATACCAAATTTATAGACTTACTTCATTCATAGGTGCGGATCGACCATAACAAATTCTTACGAACCTCAGACAGAATAGAAGCACCAAACAACCTAGGAGTTCTGCCACTTTAGGTTCTTGGTTTTTGAATGCATAAAATGGATTCAATTAATTGAAAATCTGATTGGGCACTTGGATTGTACATACTACAAAATTTAAAATTACAACTCTAACAAATCTTTACTGGATCTCAAACAAAAATTGACTAAAAAAAATCCCTGAAAACGAATCAAAATGTAGAATATTAAGACTACTTGAAATGTTTTAACCATAAGAATTTTTTTTTCAATTTTTTTAAACCATATATAATATATACATAATTGAGTTTGAAACATTTTACTTAATATAGAAATTGAAATATTCTATTTATGGACATTTTCGACATTAATTATACTTTGTTATTAATATATTATAAGTAAACCTCAATATTAATTAATTCTGCATATTAAAATATCTTATTATAACCTACATTGAATTTTATTATTATTACTATTATTCAAAATTTTGAATGTGACATATTAATTTATATTAAGAATCGAATGAATTATACATCTTCCTCGTATTACTCTTAATATGAAGTAATTAAATGTTTTACTTTCAATTACTTCTTCTCTTTTAGCATACACACACACACACACAATGAGATTCAACATAATTGGACATAGAAACAAGAAGCATATGTGTTATTATGAAGTTTTGAAAGACTGTAGGATGACTTAGGGTTTCTTTTTTTATGTTAAGAAGCCTTCCAGAGAAAGCCCACCTCCCCTTCTTAGCCCTTAGTCATATGTGAAGGTTTAATTGGAAGATGAACTAGTGGACTTTCCTAATATTCATATGAAGGACAATGAATTTGGGCACTTCAACATGAGGTTTCACACGATCTGTTCATGCCAAGTGGAAGGGACCCCCTCAATTATGAACAAATAATTAAATGACTAATAGCGCCATAAGCCTCCACATCCCCTAATCCTACATTAGAATCCTCTCAAAAAGGTTTCTCTCCTTCATGGAATCTTCAATCAGTTATTTCGTTTAAGGGACCCAAACACCATATTGCTCATCTGGTCTCCTCACCCTTTGTTTACGATGACCCCATGGAATGTAGCCAAATTTTATTAGAGCCAGGTGTTATTTCTCTATTGAGTGGTGGAGATGGCTTGGACCAAGGTTGGGGACAACTTTTGAGTGGCCCTATGATGGTGTCTTAGTCAGAGATTGAGATTTTTGGACTAGCGGATGGCTCAAACTTAAAGTGCTTCCCAAATCGTCCTTCTCACAGCTTGTTGGTGGTTCAACATTTATGTTGGTAGGAAGCTTGGTCCTCGGGTGACTTGGCTTTAAAAGAAGACTCCCAAAGGTTCCCCCCTCTGTTCTTATCAGTCATAGGTTGTTGTAGTGGAGGATTCTCTGGTAGACTCGTTAGTGTTCACAGGATACACGCTCTAAGTGGATGCGGGGTTAATTCATGCCCCTTCAACTTTTGCCTTTGCTACATCTATAATAGGTACCTAAACCCTCCCAAGTTCCTTCAACAAATCTACTCTAAAGCTCATAAATGTGGCAAATCCAATGGTACAACCAGGAATTAAGGCTTCTGTGGAGTTGTCTCCACCCACAAGAACATAAAATAAGGGTGGAGAAAATCGACCCATAGGAATTGGGCATAGAAAGAAGAAGTCTCGGTGCACCATCTTAAAAAAGGGAAGGCATGGAATGGTTTTGGCTCATAATATTCAGATGCACAAGGTTGAATCAAATTCTAAGTTGGTTGTTGTGTGTCACGTAAAGGGGTTGTCATTTCAACTTTTCTTCTCTAAAGACCTAGGAAAAGAAAATTTAGGGGTCGAAAATTGACCCAATGACTTTAGTATCATTTTTAGCAATGGGATGGTTATGTTTCAGGTTCTTTTTCAAGGAGCATGTGACCTAGGTCATTCCAAAAAAATGGAAAATGGACTCAACACCAGTTATGTTTAAGAGGTGATCACCAATATTCAAAGCAAAGAAATAAATCTTGGACAAATCGCCTATGTGGGTTCGTTTGCGAGGATTACCCATGCAATTATGGCATTGAAAGGCTTTCAAAGAAATTAGGAATTATTTGTAGGAATTTAGTGATACAAACATGGCATTCTATTCGATATGGTTATGGCAGTCACCCATGTTGGGCTCCTATTTTTTCATGTTTTTCAACCATTTATTTGACCTTTTTACCACTCAAACCCTATACATATACTTGTATATCACTCGCTTATTGTGCATTTTCAACCATTTACACCTGAAACCCTTTTGACATGCATAATGAGTAAAAAGTTGCTTATTTTCATTACTTCCTAAGTTTCTAATGAATTAATTGAGTTTTAAGTTATTTTTACTGATGATGAATTGTTTAGCTAAATTTTGGTACTGATAATGCAGTTTCAGTACCCTATCTTGGTTGGCATATTTGCGCCCTTCTAGAAAAGACTCTTCCACATGGGTTTTGAAACCATAGGTCTTAAAATAATTATAACCCATTTAGATCGCACCTAGGTTGCATGTGTGAAGCCCCAACTCAAAAGGAATGTTACAGGTCACAATTTCTAGACAACCATCTTTGGGCACAATTCTTGAGGCGATGAAGGCGAATCTAGAAATTTTGGGACATGGGTTTCTATCCTAGTATAGGAAATTGAGTGATACGTGGGTGTTTTCTCTAAATTTGGGGCAGTTTGGAAGTTATGGAACTGCAACTTTAATCCACCCAAATTGCATTATTTACTCAGATCTTTTAAAATTCATAATTGTCTATTTTACAAATAGCAAATGATTTGTCCAAGTTTGGGAAGGTTGTTTTCATTTGGTTCCATATTCCCCTTAAGTGTATAAATCAGGGTGTGGAGAAGATGAGGGGGTTCGCTAGAAATAAATTATATACAATTGAAATTTTTTATTGGCCTTTTATAACAATTTTCTACTAAAAAATTATAACAAATATTATGTAACTTCCTTTTGAATAATGGAAAATCTAAGAGTTTGATCTTCTATTTTGTGTGATACTTCCCTTCATGAGACTGTAACTTATTCTAGAGCAATTGTGGGATGGCCCCTCATAGATAAGCTATTGTTGTAAAGCATTTTATTTTATTTGAGCTTGTGTTAGTTTAGATTTATTATTGTTTACACATGTTGTGGTACGCAACATTCATATGATTTATAGTCTTATGTTTATCATTGATCCTCGTTGTGTAAAACCACTTGCAGAGAAACAAAATATGTAGAACAACCTTTGTACTATATAACGATCATCTTTGAATGTTATTGATTACCATATCGTATTGACCATTGGAATAAGGGTTCGGATTTCATGTCTAGAAGGATATCATTTTACAGACTTGTGCTCATTCCTAAGAGGGAAATATAACACTTGGCCTCACTTTATGATGAAAACTTTTCTTGGCATAGACACAATCCTTTGAACTTGTTTATGATATTTATCCCTTTCCATCGTGCTTGAGGAATATCCTCTGACTCAACAGTTTATACAAATTTATTAATATATATATTTGTCTTGAGTAACTATTCTTGATCCACAATTTTATATAGGTTTTGTGTTTTAAATTTGTGAACAGATACCTCTACCATTAAAAAGAGACTTTGTGTATCTTTTCTTATGTTCCAATATCACAATTTGGGTGTAATATGTCATCATTTCTCTCTAATGTATATGTAGTGACTAGTTTGAAAACATTGCAAGGGAGTGCTTGGTATGATAATAATTGGTTTTGTATCTCTACATTTTGATCAACTTTTTAGTGATTTAGAATAACCTTAGATATGTTTCTCAAGAAAACCTTAGAAATAGTTTTAACAATACGTCTCATTTCATTTCAATGCTTTGAATTAATTTCAATGTCTTCTCTAACATTTCAGTATTTAATTTCAAGAAACGAAGACCAAAACTAGACCTTTGCTCCTCGAGATCCAACCTCCATTGAGTTCTTGAAAGCTTGCCTGGGAGCTATGAAAGATAGTATTCCAAAGCTAAGTCAATGTATTTGAGACAAGGAGTGACCAAATGGTATTTACTTTTAGTTTGGTTGTCCTTTATTTTTTAATATGCCATCTATTTGTTGATTTCTAGCAGTAGTGGCTCCCTTTAGATTAGGTTCAATTAGGCTTTAATCCTACATATATTTGATAGTATCTCTAAGCTCATGGCCCCTGGTTTGATAATTAAGTGTTGGAAATATAATACATATATCTTTACCAACATTTTTGGCATTTTTTTCATGGAGGTGCTAAAAGGGATTGAAGCATTTGGTAGTTTTTTTTCCTCTTATCATTGCTAACACTTGTGACTTGGGGAAGGATAAATAGTAAGACACAAAGAGGCCCTCATTTCAAAATATATCAAAAGGGAAGTAGCATGCCACATTCACTTTAGTGCCTTTCTCAAAATCCTCGTCGTGTTGGTTTGGTATGTTTTTATGCAAGTATGGTTTTTTAGAGTGTTTCATGGAAAGGGAAACATTTCTCATGTCAACAAACAACATGGTGACAGCAGGGTCTCAGTAGTTTGAGTTCCCCAAGCACATGCTTTGCTTTGGAATTTTCTCAGTGTTGTGTTCTTTTGTTCTATAATTGGTTTTAATTCATTGTTCTAGAATTTAAGGTTTCAATTAGTTTTGGGTGTTGTAACAACCACCACCCCCCCCCCCCCCCCCCCCCACCACCCAAAACAAATCCACTAATCCATGTGCTAGATAGGAATTCACAACTAGAAAAGAAACATTCAAGAATGTTCAAGAACCTATAGAAGAATGCTACTCCAAATATTGTCCCAACTCGTAGCAGTAGTTGTGAAGCTCTTTGCATCTCACCAAGAGCAAGATTTAGCAGTAGTCGAGAAATACCTATGCTCTAGGAAGTGATAAAGGATCAAGAGTTCAATGAGCCTCAAGCAAATCTAGAAGTATTTCCTAATCATATTTTCCAATCTATTGAGGATACCAATGAACCATGGATCAAGCTTGTTTAAGAGAAACTATTAGAATCGAAGGTCAAGGATATCTTAACATGCATGTCATCGTATCTACCATGCACTCAAGAGATCAATCATCCAACGATAAAAAATATGCATGGCATGATAGAGGAAGACATACAGAGTGGACCGAATGAGCAAGAGAGTTAAACACATCATGACTACGTTGAATGTCGGCTCTAGAAAATAGTTATATTGGAGTATCACCCTCTCCTTTAGTAATTCTTGACACTACATCATTTGAAGTAGCTAGTATCTCTCACTTTGTTATATACTACAACATACTTTTTAGATCCAAGCATGAGACCAGAGTTTTTTTATCTTTTTACGCACATGGCTTCACTAGAAGTACTCCTATACTTGAGGGAGAATGTTCTTTCTGAAAGTAGGGTACGATAGTACAATAAATAAAATCGTAAAGACAAAAATAAGTCTAGTTGTAAAAATCGGGCAACTGGTGAATCTAAACACAGATCTTGCTTGAAACTAGGTCTCTTGGTGGGAAAAGTCCATAATAAACTTTGTAATTTCATGTTGGTTCCGATGGTTCTTCAAAATCCTCTTGGTTTTATGATTGAGTTTGATGATGTGAGATTCCTTACAACCCACCATGTAACAAATCTTGTCCCACCAACTTTAACACCTTATCTAGGACTGAGATCAAAGATCTTTTCGAGTGCCTTGCATTTTGCATATCTCAATGGTAGAGTTTCATCATTGATAACAAGGGAATACCTTAATGTCTCTTAATTTCCAGATTCTGTAGATGACTCGACATCCATTTGTACTTTTTAGAATCTTCTCTTGCACCTTGACACCCATTGACATTAATCGTGAATTGTCTCACACTGGTTAACGACATCCATCAACTGTCGTAATCTAGAGGCTTCTTTCTATTTTCGACCTTAACAACATTTATTGACATAGATAGAACATTGAGATATGCAAAATGCAAGTCACTCGAAAAGATCTTTGATCTCAGTCCTAGATAAGGTGTTAAAGTTGGTGGGACAAGATTTGTTACATGGTGGGCTGTAAGGAATCTCACATCATCAAACTCAATCATAAAACCAAGAGGATTTTGAAGAACCATCGGAACCAACATGAAATTACAAAGTCTATTATGGATTTTTCCCACCAAGAGACCTAGTTTCAAGCAAGATCTGTGTCTAGATTCACCAGTTGCCCGATTTTTACAACTAGACTTATTTTTGTCTTTACGATTTTATATTTATTTATTTATTTATTTTAACACTAGTTTGTAGCAAGGTTTCAATCATCAGCTTACAGTGTCTTGCATCTCAACTTGATTTCAACATTTTTATGATTTCTAAACATGTATCTAGGTCAGATTTTACTCATATTTGTTTAAGATAGAAATAATAAGTTCTTATCAACATGAATAGTCACTCCATCAGCACCAACCTTCTTCAAATTACAACCTAGGTTTCAAATATCTTTCCCTCTGATCAGTACAAGTTTGATGGTATTTGTAGCCTCAACATATTCATATTCAAAAAGTACAGGTAACTAAACAAATTATGAGGTAAAATACTTTCAATTGTTTTGGTTTTTTAGAAAGTGAGGAAATATGTATGTATCTCTCGTATGCTTGCCACTTCCTCCTTCTTCCTACCACTGTTATACCATTTCCCACCCATCTTATGCTCATTTCATTTTCCTCCTGTTTGGAATTCCAAGGAAAAGTTTTGGTTTAAGAGTTGTATGCATTTTAGGTTTAGATGGCATAATACCAATGTCAATGTCCTTAACAGAGTAAAAATAAATGCTACATTCTCCTTAGAAAACGATGAGGAAGATATAAAACCTCTCTTTGAAGCCATAGCTTTGCCTCTTACTAATCATATTTTTCTTATTCAATCCATTTTCTGTGGACTAGTAGAGTGTTTTATAGTGACTTGTCCTTGTCTAATATTTGTAAAAAAGTTTGGCCAATTTGTTAGTAAGCTCAAATTTGGATGCATAAGATGTTGATGTTGTTAGACTCCAAATAACTTGTTGAATATTAGCAAACATTTGTTACCTACATAAGTGCTTCAAACTGTGTTATATCTCCTAATTTTCATTAGTATGGTAGAGATCCAGATGAATTATCTATCTTGGATCTCATATTCTCACATTTATGAGTATGGTTGCAAGGTCAAAAACAATATACATAATTATGAAAGTACTTACGGATTCTTCAAATTTCATGCCTCCATTGTTTTCTAAATAAGACAGTCACTTATGAGAATTCAAATGGTGAAGTAAAAGAGAGGTTTGGTACCATGTGATCCCCTTCTCTTCTACATTGATATATAGACACACAAAAATCTTGGAGTGCATTCCACAATGAGGAGAAGACATAAAACAATGATCGGCTTGTCATAAATCCATCAGTATTGGATGTATTTGAAGACATTATAGAGATGCAATAAGGAAAACAAGTGGTTGTGTTTCTAGACTATGATGGAATACTTTTTAATTATTGAAGGTCTTGATCATGCATACATATCTGATGAGATGAGAATTTCTCTAAGGGATGTGGCTAGATATTTTCCAAATGCAATCATGATCTAGGAGGATCCAAAAAGGCCCAAAATTTGAGTCCTCGAATCTTAGAAAAACTAGCACCAAGTCATAGATCTAGTCGATGTGATTCCAACAATGCGAACGACACCTCAATCTCGGTCTGTATGAGGGAATATTTGCTCATATAAATTTTGGCACAAACAACAAAATTTATGTTTGGGTGGGACCCATAGGGTGCCACATGGCACTCCCTCAGGCTACCACGTGGAAACCCAATCAGCAGGTCGATGTGGCAGTATGGATGACACATGGCAGGCGACGTGGCAAGGTTGACCAAGGTGATCTGGCAGAGTTGACCAAGTTGAGGTGGTCAATGACAAAGTACCACATTGACCAATGAAATGGTGCCACATGGAACCTCACCAAAGCATAAAATGACACGACCAACGAGTTCCATTTAACCTCCAAATTTGGCTTGGAAGGGGTTTGAACCTACGACAAGCAATAGACAAGCTGTGTGCCCTTTCCACTGGACCATGCCACAAGTTTATTAAAACCATTGGGCCAATTCATATCTAAATTATATATATATTCATTTACTGGTTGGCAGACTACCATATTTGGCGGCCCCACCAAACCACCCATAACCTCCATGGTTGTGCATCTCATGTATTAAATTGGTTATAACTTATGTTTTGGACACACACCATATATAATATGGTATGTCATTTAATGGTTATGCCACCATTATAATATATGTGTACAAAAATAAATGAAAAGGAGGCTTGCGGGTTTGACCTCGAGACCCCTACCAACCATATGACATTTATTAAACACGCCAACCAAACTACCAATGAGTATGACTTGCTAAATTCCTCTTGCCATATAATATTTAAACCCATTAATTTTCATTTGACAGGGGTCAGAACCAGGACACAATGCATGGGCCGAGGACGAGTGAGCAAGTGGCCAATGGAACTCTGCATAGGTGGGCATGTAAATTGAGATAGATTCCTAAAATATTCCATGAGAATATTGCATTAATATTATGAATTGATGTGGCACCAAATTTGACGAGGAGATGACAGTCCAGAACCCAATCAAGTTTATACTCATTTTTCTCGAAATTTCGTAAGGAATCCACCAGTGCAGTCAAAATCGGGATCTGAGCAGCAGATTTAAGGGCTTATGACATAATCCCACTTGTGCCAATAAATTCTTAGCACAAACTTTGAGGCATCCTTTCACATGTCAAAAGGTCGTCGTGTTTATACTCTTAAGTTTCAAAATTTTGAAGTGAAGTTGTTGGTATGGATTATGTTGTAGTTTGAGCAGCAGATTGTGGGTAATCCCCATATTTGAGGTATTTCCATGAATTTTTCCATGTACTTTCCATTATTTTTCTAAGATAATATAGAGGCCTATCCACTTTGACATTGGGCTCGAAGACGTAGCTCACACATTGTGAATGAACTCCATTAACAAATCTTGGTGCATTGTCTATAATGTCTTCATTCTATGTTGTTTTTTCATGGATGTTGCATTTATGTTATTTTCATGCTCTATAAGAAATTTAATTTAACATCACCAAAGAAAATATCTCGGATCATGTTGGTATAAAAGCAGTCTTCTTTGATGTGAATTTTGAATGTAGATGCTTACCAAGGCCAAACTCAAAAAGGGTGAAGGGAAAACCATGTCTTTTAACCCTAAGATTGGACGTGCAACATAAATAAATAAAATGGAGGACAATGACATATGCATAGAGAATGAGCAAGCTTTCCACAAGGCCTTCTACTAGATGGCAGATTAGGTGGAAAAATTGTTTGCATATTATGAAAGGAGAATGGCAAAAAAGGGAAATAAAGAGGGAGCTCCAATGTATGGTAATGCATCGCTACACCGAGGAGGTGGAGGAGAACCTCCTAAATCTCCATTTGTATCTTCAAGTTGTTCCTCTTACACTCATTCTCATCATTCAAATAGTCATCAGAAAAATGCTTCTAAAAATCCATCGTTAAAGCTAGATGTAAAAATGATTTTCCCATGTTTAATGGGGAATACAATAAAGAGAAGCTAAACAATTGGATTAGACAAATCAAATTTTACTTACATGTACAACAGATCGAAAAGGATGAGGTAAATATCCAATTAACATCTCTTTGGCTAGTAGGGACAACTCTTGTATGGGGGGAGAGCAAACTTCAAAAAGGTAGTCAACATAATGGTATATTGATTTCATCATAGTCTGAGTTTGTTTCTACATTAAGAGGGAAATTTTACCCAATGGTTTTACAGGTAAAAATCCATGATGGAGTGGAAACATATGAGATAGGGTAGAGGCTAGAGTGTGCAAAGTTTCACAGAAGAGTTTAGGAAGCATGCACTGGCATTGAATGTTCCTTTAGACTTGCCGAAAACTTTTATTTCTTCCAACACTTTCGAGTTTTTCACGAAGTTTTGTTGGACATTATTTTTTCTACACTTCCTTTCACAAAGAGACAAATTCTACTTCCAAACCCTCCTTTGACTTGATGTTATATTCCAACTCCTTCTTGATCGATTCTTCAATTTTCTTTGCTTCTTCCAACCGTACTTTGAGATTGATGATAAAATTTTATGACTCTTCCATCATTTTTTTTAGACATTTGGCATGTTCCTTTAGTCCTCTTACCTTAGCTTCCAATGCTTTGACATTTCTTCTTTCCATCTTAAGGTATTTTAGGTCATTGATAGGTTCTCTTTCAAGGTCAACCTCGCCTTCTTCTTCCTCATCTTGTTCTTGTGCTTTAGGAGACTTCTTCTAATTATCCATTGCCATGAATAGTACTCTTCCTGTGTATTTTTCACCGTCGTTATCGCTCTCTTCTTCAGATGAGGAGTTATCTTATTTTAAATAAAATATTTTCTTGAAGGCTTTCTTTTTACCTTGTTTCTTATATTTATTTTAATTGTTCTTAACTTTCCTAGGAACCTCTTCTTCATCATCATTCTATGAATTCTTTGCATAAGGACACTTTGAAGAAAAATGACCAATTTTTCCACAATTAAAACACTTTAAGGGAAGCTTACTTTTATCCTTGTCAGTTCCTCTCTTTAGCTTCCTCACAAACTTGGCACCACTTCATCTAAAATATCGTTGCAGCTGCAACTCGTGCTTGATTTTGATTGTTGCTTGTTTTTCTTGATATTCTTAGATGTTGTAAAGGTTTCTTCTCTTTTAGATGGATTTTCTTGCTCCTTTCTCATTTCGTAGGATGTAAGTATCCATGTAGCTCACCCATGCTAACATTCTGTAAACATGATCTCTCTTCCAGCACAAATATTTTGGCATCGAATCTCATTCAGAGAGATCTCAGTATCTTTTGAACAATCGTCTTGTTTTCCATTGATTCTCCCAATCCTTGTATGGCATTTACTACTTCACAAACCCAGAGAAAATAAGCTTCAATATTTTCATCTTCAATCACTCTTGGTTGCTCAAATTACTCTTTTAAAGTTTGAAGCTTAGCTTCCTTGACCTTTTTTCCCCTTCATATATCTTTTGGAGCATATCCCAAATATCTTTCACTGATTTGCAGTGCATTACTTTTACATATACTAACTTTGTTAGACCATTCAAAATAGAACTCATAGATTTAGCATTGCTATCATAAATATCCTTACCTGCATCATTTGTTGGAGTAGAGAGTTTTGTATATATATGCATTACAAAGCACCAAACATCATATCCCTATGCTTGAACATATGCTTTCATCCTTCCACTCCAAAGCGCATAGCTTTGTCCATTAAATACTGGAACTTCATTCCTTTTGCACTCCATGATCTCCCTTCCAATGGTTATACTACTAGTGAAGAAACCTACTCTGATACCAATTGTTGGAAGTAATAAGAGGAGGATGAATTAATATTTCTCTTAAATTAGTTTATTTTAGTTTTACAAGGCATTAATTATCATTAGCATCATATAACCATAAATAGCCATCAACACCATTCAACAATGCACAACAATAAAGACAGTGCACTAGATATCTCTAGGTGGAAACCCTTTCGAAAGAAAAACCACCGAATGCTTCTTAGTATTCATCTTCAATCATTTATATTAATAAGAAGGTCCAACTTCCAATATTTTTAGCATCAATTGAAGTAGATTCCAACTTGAAGGACTCTCCAATGCCCTGGTTTACCATCTCCAACTGGAAGGATGCTTTAATTCCCTGATTTATAGGCTCCACCCTGAAGGAAGCTCCAACTCCCTGATTTACCTACTCCAACTAAAAGGATGATTCAATGCCCTAATTTACAAGCTCTGACTTGAAAAAAACTCCAACTACCTAATTTACCAACTCCAACTAGAAGGAAACTCCAACCACCTACATAGGCTCCAACCTACCCTAAAGTGTTATCAGACTCCAACCTTAAGGAAATTCCACTCTCTTGCCATGCACCACCCTGCCACCCTGCGCATCAAGTTTCCACTTTCATTGAAGGCTCCAACCTTCATCTCACCACAATGGACCATGTTTCACAATTTTTAGACTCAATCCACCTGTGTTTAATACAAAACAGACTACAAGAAAACTTTGCTTAATAATCAAATTGGATTCAAGACTAATGATATCCAATTACCAAGCTAAAATCAACAATAGTAAACCTCTGCTCATGAATAGCATCAAGCTCAAACAACCTACTCATCAAACCATTCAACCCAATCATCTCAGAGAGAAAATATCATTACTCCATATGAAAACCCCTAGTACCTCATATTCTCACTATCAACATAAATAATTTCGCAATACAATCTTGTGCTCAACAAACCAAACCCTAGTAGCAAGAAATTTTTCAAGACCATTGTCACTGCACTAACTTCCTTACAATCTGCAATCATTACATTATTCTACAACCTGTGCCCACCCTATAAATGCATCCGTCCCTAAGTCTTGATTGCTCAACTTCTTCTAGATCTTGATTTGGACAAACAACAACTTTAAAAACTTAAAATAAGCACACTAGACTATACATCAAAATAAATGTGTTACACTTTGCTCCTTTTTGGGTGCAATTAATACACTATTGGATTCTGACACCCACCACCATTGACCGCTAAACATGCAACAAAAATTCCATATGAAAAATTAAAAAGTGATTAATATTTTGTCCAAATGAACCTTCAACCTTTAGCCTATGAACAAGATTCATTACCAGTTCCACTATACAGTATGGCTCGTAATATTTTTTACCTTAATTCAAATTATTATTAATATATTGATTTCAAAGTAAGAGCTGGTCCAAGTCCCACGCTAAAACTTTTTCCGAGAACCAATTTACCACATAACCATAATCGATTTCCAATGTCCTTCATAATATAATAACCTTCAAGACATATCCTCCCAATGATTCAATGTGTCAATGTATCCAATGACCAAACATGAGTCTGCCGCCTCATTGTGCCAGTGTATCTAATGACCAAACATGAGTCTGCCACCTCAAAAGGGAAATGAGGCCAACTTGTCATGGGACCTAACTTTAGGAATGATAAAATAAATTTAATTAAGTTCCCTTGACCACTTCTTGAAGGGCTGAGACTTATATTAATTATTAAGCTCCTTTTGACCACTTCTTGTAAAGATTTTAAGCCATTAAAAACTTGCCACATCATCGAGATTATGGGGACTTTGACCACATGAAGGGGTCGCAAATATTTGATTAGGAATATTTATTAGACTGAGATGAACCACGATGCATGCCATATATTGTTGGAATTGGATCGACGAGAAGAAACATCTTATGATATTCTTATTTTCAACTTCTATTATTTTCTTAGCCAAGAACGTCATCAAATGTGGGGTACACTGCAAGAGCTAGCTATCTTTTGGGACTTCCTGTCCATTGGAGCTTCCAACTGATGCAACCCACAAAAACATTAAGAGTGTTCAATAACCAATGTTGGCATCAATGACAACACCATTCAATAATATCAAATTCCCAACAAAATCTTGGCTCTTTATGTGGTGTCTACTAAAAAATAAGGTCCCAACCTAGGAAACTTGTAAAAAAGGAATTTTGAAGGTCATGGATGGTGTACAAGGTAATTATGAGTTTGTTTAACATATTTTCATTAAATTTACTTTCATGAAGCATGGTTGGGATATGTGCAGAACACAATTTTTATCTTAGTCCTCTTATTTTGGAAGAAATATGTTGGAGGCCTAGATATAGTGGTCGAGTAACATAGCACTAAGAAATTACATGTAGTGCCTCTGATTTTGTTTTGGGAAATTTGGCTTGCAAGGAACATGGAAATTTTCTAGGACTCCCCTTCTTGTCTAGGCCATAATACTTCTCAAAGCCTTGCAATAGTTGCAAATATTCCAAAAAAAAACAAGTTTGTGCTTGAGAATAATAACTGAAGAAGAGATTGACAAAGATATCCCCTGGGATTTTTTTGATGATGCATCTTGAGGATAGAATCTGTGGGGGAGGGGTTTTCCTCTACTTTTTTTATTTTCATTATTTCTCAATGTATATGGGTCTTGGAAATGGTTCAAATAATTTTGTAGAATGTATGGCTCTTAAGCATTTACTACACTTTGCAAAAGAAAAAGGATATGTATATCTTCAAGTTTTCAAGGACTCCATGCTTGTAATTAATTGGTTTTCTGAAGTTCAAAGGTGTCACAACAAGTTTTTTCTTCCATTACCTGAGGAGTTGCAATGTATTAAATCTACTTTTGATAATATCTCTTGTGTGTATGTCTAAAAGGTGCAGAACCAGATTGCAAATCAGCTTTTCTAAAGAAGGTAAAGGAAACAAAGGAAGTTGAAATCTCTGAATTCTCCCATCGCCCTTTCATAGACATTTTGCAAAGTCAGCAGTTTTGATATATCATTATGTTTTTTGTCATACTTTGAATGAAAGGCCTTTGAGGTCTTATATTTATGTATATATCATTGCCTTAAGGTGGACTTTTGTATTTATCCTATCAACATGTGTTTTTATATCTAGGAGGTGTTTAAAGTACTTCAGATACATAGAAATCAATCTGCACTTACAGAATGCATCGACAGAATGTAATTTTGTGTCATTTTCTCATTGAAATAAAATTACGCTTTTTCCAAGGAGAATATATATATATATATATATATATATAAACACACACACACAGACTATTTGAATGTCCATGTTAAAAGTTAATTAACATGGACATTCAAATAGTTTATATAAGTTCTACATTGAAATATCTTTAAAAGAATAAGAACTATACATCTTCCTCACGCTAAAAAATGAAAATGAAAAGTTCTAGTTTTTTTTTTTAAGTTACTTTTGTTTAATTTTCCTTATGCCCTAGATCTAGTCTATGGCTAACCAAGCACACAAACACACTAAAAATCTCCAACTTACAAGCACTTTACACAGCGAAAATCTACAATGGTGAAATCAATAAAGTACATAGAGATAATGAGCCCAAATTCAAATTTTTTATATGTCCATTAATAAAAAAATCATGGGGCTCGTGTACCAAGTATCATGGCCCTTTAGATCACTAGTACCGCTAGTATACATGGTATAAAAAAGGATTAGGTCTTGAGGTAAGACCCATTAGATCCTCAATCTTCCCATCACCTCAAAGAACAAATTCTTGACTTACTTCTTGTAACAATCCCTCTCTTGTAGCCCTTTCTATCCTCTTTTCTCAATGTAGTTGATTGTCCTTTACCACAAATCTCACAAATAAATTACTCTCATAATGTCTCTGCCAACTGATTTGCTCACAAAGAATGTGGTCCTTTAAATCTCTACATATATTAGCTCTAAATTACTTCAGCTACACACAATAAGTTTCATCATTCAAACTCACTGCATATTATCTCTTTACCCTTGTTGCTCAAGGATTATTTCTTGAAAATACTTTAATAATACACTTAGTAACTCAAATTCTTTAGAATAGTAGCCCTTATAACTCTATGTTGGCCTCTTCTTAGGACTATAGTGCCTTAGCCCTCTTCTATAGGTCCCAGAGGCCTCTCAGACCTCTTTCCTCCCTATTACCTAACTTCAAACATTTATGGCCCTTCTCTGTCTTGTCAGTTGAGACCTTTTTGGCCCTATTCTACTCCCCTGAGGCTTTTTGGCCCTATTCTACCCCCCTGAGGCTTTTTGTCCTTCCTCCACAGAAGTCTACCGCTTCGAACTTCACACAAGAAACAGATTTGAACTAGCAGCCCTTGTTTCTCCTTGTCTAGGACCTTAGATAGACTCGATAGCCTGAAGAACCCTTAACATCAACCTCTTTTGAACCTTCTTACAAACCAAACTTTGGAGCATTAACTTTGGCCTCAAATTTCTCTGGGGAAAATACACTTTCACTTCATATTTTTGGCTTCCCTTCTTGACTAATGTTCTCACAAGATGAGTTATTATGATTCAGCATTGTCATCATTCATGGAAACCCTCTAATTTTCCCTCAACTCTTCCATAACACTACTGTTAACACTAGCTAAGGCACTCAGCCTCCTTCAAAGGTTACAGTAGCATGGAACAATCTTCTTCATTGGGCTTGATCATGCCCTAAACCAAACTCATCCTAATCTCCAGGCCTCTAAAGACTTGACTTGCTCCTTAGTTGATCTTTGACTCATCCATTGGGCTTAATCAGGACCTAAACCAAACTCAACCTGATCTCCAACTCTCCAAAGGCTTGACTCTCTTACTCCTTAGTTGATCTTTGACTCAGCCTCATAAGACTAGTTTTGGTCTTCTCTCAAAGGTAATCTCAGCCTCCATAAGAAAAACTTGGTCCTCCACTAGGGAACACCTTGCACAAGAAAAGTCTCATCTCTCTTACACATAATGAGCCTCTCATTTGGCTCTCTATTAATATTTTCTCTTAGGTCATTCAAAAAACCTCTAGATCTTAGTGTTTCATCCTTTTAACCCATTAGAATAAATAATTAGTTTCTTTAGGTCCAAAACCCACTACTTTGGGTCCAAAACACCAATTTTAGGTATCTTTAACAACAAATTCTTTTCAGTCGGTTTTCCTTCTCGAAAATACCTTCTGAGCTACCCAAAATTCCAACACTCTCTCTTAGTGTTTAAAATACCTTTTTTTCTACCCAAAATTTGATTTGCGTAGCCATACCTATCCTTCCATGTTCCACATCTTCTTTTGTACTTGATCAAGTTTTGACTCGCATGGAGCATCAAACTATCCTCACATGCAACATGACTTTTCCTTGCACCACCATGAATGTTGTCGCATGGTACCTAATTGTCCTTGCATGGGTTGAAAACTCAACAATCTCATTAGAACCCAAATATTCAGACTTCCATTAGGTGGTTGACTTTCCTTTGCAATCTCCCTTTGAATCTAGACTCCCTTTAAGCCAAAACAACACCCACTATCTCACTCTGCCTCATATGCACACTCTAATCCACGTGCTCTTCAAAGTAGCTCTAATTCTAGGTTGATTTTTCCTTAGGCCCTAAATCTAGTCAATGGCTAACCAACCACACAAACACACTAGGAACCCCCAAATTACAAGAACATTGTATAGCGAAAATTTGCAACAATGAAATCAATAAAGTACAAAGACATATTGATACCAAAGCTTGATTTTTTTATCTATCCATTAATAAAGGAATCATGGGTATATCGTATCAAAGATCATGGCCCTTCAGATCACTAGTATAGCTAGTATACATAGTATACAAAAATATTAGGGCTTGAGGTCAGATCCATTACACCCTCAATATTCCCATCACATCAAAGAAAAAATTATTGACTTACTTGTTGTAGCAGTCCCTCACATTCATCCCTTTCTATCATCTTGTTCTTTATGTAGTTAGTTGTCCTTTGCCACAAATCTCGCAAACAAATTTCTCCTTTAATGTCTCTGCATACCCAATTCCTCAAATAGAATTTAGTCCTTCAAATCTCTACATATATCAGCTCTAAAGTACTTCCTACGCATAGTAAATTTCGTCCTTCAAACTCAATGCATATTAGCCCTTTACCCTTGTTGTTCAAGGATCCTTTCTTGCATAGACTCCACATAACACACTCAATAACTCAAATTCTTCAAAATAGTAGCCCTTACAGGGCTACCCTTGCTTCTTCCTAGGCATGTAGTACCTCGACCCTCTTTTACAAGTCCCATAGGCCTCTCGACCCTCTTTTCTCCCTACAACCTAGATTCAAACATATATGACCCTTCTTTGTCTTGTCATCTAATGCCTTTTCGACCCTCTTCTAGTCACCTAAGGACTGGACCTTAGCCTTTGTTTCTCCTCATCCAGAACCTCAGATAGAACCTAAGAACCGTTAACGCTAGCCTCTTTTGCACCTTCTAGTAGACCAGAATTTGGAGGAGTAACATTGGCTCCTTCTCTGGGGTGGAAAAACTTCCACTTCAAATATATGGTTTCCTTTCTTGGCTTATGTTCTTACAAGATGAGTTGTTATGGTTTAGCATTGTTTCAGAGATTGCAAACTTATTTGAGGTGAATTCAGTTTCATTGGATAATGGCTTCAAATGCATTGGTTTCCATCTGAAGCAAAATAAATATGGAATTGGCAAATAGTTTTGGTTAATTGATAAATTTGAACATCATTTGTCTTCCTCGGCACATAACAGTTGGCTCTTGGGGGTAGATTGGTACTTGTGCAGTATGTCTTGCAAAGTATTGTGATGTATTGGATGCACCTTATTTGTTTCCCAAAAATATTATCAGGCACATCAATTCTTACATCTCTAAATTTATCTGGGTAGGTTCCATTGATGTATGGAAGATCGATATTGTTAGATTAGAGGACATTTCCTTGAGGATTAATGACAAACAATGGGGATTTAAAAATATTGAGAAGCTTGGATGGGCAATGTTGGTTAAGATTTTATGGCGTGTTCTAAATGGTAATGGAATTTGGTAGATGATTATAATGGGAAAATACCTTAAAATTTGTTCTATCATGAAGTGGATTAAGGATGGGGCCAAGTCTTTGTTGTAGCAACTACAACGACCCTTCAAAATTTTTCCTTAGCTTCATTTTGGAGCCTCCCTACCAACCATCCTTAGGAACATGTCTTGCACTGTCAAGTACATAAGCTTCATTGGTTTTTCGGCAACTTTCCAGCCTGTGCATGATTGTTTGCTTCACTCCCCTCACAAGCTGCCACTCCGGACTTGGGCTAGTTGCTGGATGAGCATCTCCCTCAGAAAATTATGCAATTAGAGAGGGGAACCAACCTTCCCTCTAGAAATTTCACAAATTTGATTGGTAGCCTGTTGGGCCCAGAAACTGCGCAATCCTGTCAAGTAGCCTTCTCAATGAAAATTGCACAATACGGACCAGCAGTGTAGCTCAACCCAGAAATTGCACAAATCTGATTGGCAGCCTGTTGGGCCCAGAAACTACGCAATCCTATCAAATAGCCTTCCCAGTGAAAATTGCGCAATATGGCCCAGTAGTGCAGCTCAGCCCAGAAATTGCACAATTCTGGGTAGTTGTCAACTGCTCCTCCCATAAATTATGCAATCCCTCTGGACATCTATCCCAGCTCCTCCTAGCGCAAAAATCCCTCTCAGTCAAGCAGGTTGTTGCATGTGCCTTTAGGTTGAACGGTTCCCTTCGGGATGGAGAAACATTGACTTGCATGCATGGGTTTCTTTTTCCTGAAATAGAAGAAATCTACATGAAAAAATCATCCCTATATATTAGGGATCTATTTTTAGCAATTAGAGGTTACATGCAAAGATCGCTTTAGAAACTTTCCTCCAAGTGTCACTTTTTCCTATATTTGTGGCATGCACGTCATGAGCCTCAAACTTATTTATTCAACGCTTCGGAGCTCATTCTTCACATGGATCTTGGAGCACTGACATCCACAACACATCCAGGAGTCTTTGACACTTCCAGCTCAACTATTTCCGTGTAAGACCGCTTTACTTCTCTTTTGCAGCGTTTTTGTTGCTTTTTGTGTTTTGGCTTGCATGAGTGTTGTCTACTTGATTTCTGTGAACACTTGTTTTCGTTTGCATGCATGTTAGCTTGCACAAGCACAGTTTCATTTTTCGTTAGCATATCATTGTTGTTGCATGCATGACATTGTTTTGCATGAATGGTCGTCGATTCGGTGACTTGTTTCACACACATGCATATTGTTCCATTTTTTGAATCTTGCATTCGTTGTTTACATGCATGATCATTTACTCCTACTTACACTCAGTATCTCCAAGCATTCACATCTTCATATGCTTTCAGTTGCACGTCAGCAGGCCTGGGAAACCTTAGCCAGGACTCTGCCTTGCCCGGGCAACATTGCACAATTTTGAGAGGGAAGGCTCTGCCTTCCTCCCAAAAAATGCACAAATATGGCCATTTAGTGCTCTCCAGTCTTGCTTTGCACAATTTTGAGAGGCAGTGACTGCTGGCCTAGAAAATTATGCAATGCAGTCCCTGCGCCTGCATCACTTACCAGTTGAAATTACGCATTGCGCAATAGGCCAGTCTAGATAAAGAATTGCGCAATTACAAAAATCAACCAGCCTCCCAATAATCTGGACTACCTTTTATGTAGTTCTGGAAGTCCGTCTCCCAGCTTCCCAATGAAAATTGCGCAATCCTTGCCAGCAGTTTCCCTGGTATGTTGCATGTCAGTCCTCAAGTTTGCTTTGGTTTTAACTGACATATTTATTGCCATGCATGTCACCATGTCTCCAAATATAGCAAGTGTTTTTCCGTCTCTCATCAGTTCAGGATCAATGGCCTCTAAGAGAGCAAGATCAAAGGACACCGACATAAGCACAACTAGAGTAGCATTTGAGCAAGTGTCTATGAGTTTGTCGATATAAGAAGACACCAAGCTGATCGTAGACAAAAACATCAAGCTAAAATGGAAAGAAGTCAATGATGCATTCTCAAGCACATTTGGGGAAGATTTTGAAGACCGCCAAGTCTATGTGAACATTCACATGTTTGGCTTGTATCGGATTGCATGCAGATACCCCGCATTCCCATACACGAACATGATACACTGGATCGTCTCACACACTAACCACGAGATGATGGAATTGAGCAGTGTCAACGAGATAGAGATTTCTACCTTCAGGGCACAGGATTATCATCAAATGTACCACTTGTCGAAGCAAGTGATCACCATGGAGACACCCTTCAACATACCCAGCAGCAATGCCAACTCCAAGGATATCTTGAAGAACTGGGTGAAGAAGCCAACCAATTTCAAGAGGACACCCAACCAGATTTACAAGACAAAGATATTGTGGAAGGCATATCAGTACTTGGTCATCTTTTCATGTTGCTTGTATGGCCAAGAGAGCACGGAGACCTTCCTACCAATTTGGGTGATCACATTGGACCAACTAGCCAGTGAAGGCAAAGCATGCAATTGGTCTGACATATTGGCTCACAGGCTAAAGGAACAGGTAACAGTAGCTCGGCAGCTGCTGAAAGGTTAGCAAGCAGAAATCTACATGTCCGCATACATATTGGAAGTAATTTGTGCCCGTCGAGAGTTCCTGGCCTTGAAGTGGGCATGGACACTAGCGGAAACCTCTGTCAATACTTATTGTAGATTGTTTTCTGAATGCAGCTTTTGAGGAGTCATCACATAGCTGTCAGATCATTTTTTCACCCTGGTGTACAAGATGATATTTGAGTAGGATCCACCTTGCATGTCAAAGGCAGCAATGGAGGCACTGATCGACATAGCAGATTTGTATGCCTCACCTCTTGGCACCTTCATACAGATGTACATTGCAAAGAAGCCTCTGCATGTTTTGCCGAATTTTTCCATGGACAAGCTCATCATGCAAGAAGTATCGTACCCCATCTCAATAGGATTGTCAGCTAGGTTGCACTATAATAAGGCACCCTGGCCCACTCTTCCATTGCGGATCGAGTTGTACAAGATACAGAATCTCAAGCATGCAGATGTCGAAATAGAAAAGTTCAAGAAAAATCCTTTCAACACCAAAACCTTTAATTCGTATGACCCACATTGTTTTGTGAAGGATCACTACGCGAGAGTACAGTTTCCGTGGATCCATGGGGAGTGTCATTGGGTTGAGAAATACCCATGAAGATATTGTCATAGCTTCTCCCGGCCCAATGAACCGATCGAAATCATTGTGGAATGGTTAGCAAAGCATCGTGAAGCAGCATCCAGGAGAGCACCAGCAGTTGCAACAACGAAAAAAAACATACTGGCACGTGACAAAGGCAAGAGAAAGATTATCGATAGCGCAGAGTTGCAAGTTTAGAGCAGACCCACTTGTGCAAAAATAAACTTTCGCAATAGAGGAAAATAGGCAACAGTGCGATAAGAGGACCATGCAAAGGCAGAGAGAAAAACAGAGGGTGGAGGAAATAGTGAAGGAGTTGCATGAGTTGAAGGAGAAACTCTAGAAGGAACAGGAGTTGCATAGACAGGAGAAGGAAGCACAATAAGGACAGATACAGGAGGGGGTGCAACATACACAGGTTGATGAAACTATGCCCACACAGGTAGTAGACTCATCCGAGCAACTAGTGCAAAGCAGACAGGGTGAGCAGTCACAGGAGCAAGACTTCAGTCAAGAGATTGAACTAGAACTCAAGTAGATGGCTACAGAGATGGAGCAGCCAGAGTTAGAGCAAGACATCGACCTCATGCCCTACCACCAAGAGGTTTACCCACCATCTTCACCGGATCCAGAAGCAGAGTAGGTCCCAAGAGACCAAGGAGATATTGAGATCCTTGGAGACAGTCCAGAAGAATATATGGACAACATATCATTCGACAAGTCGTAGCATAGAGTTGTGCAATCACGTAGAGTATCTACTCCGGATGACCACACATTTCCTGCACAGTTTGAGGAATGAGTGATCGTATCTGACATGTGTAAGCATCCAACAGAATTGGTCGATGCTACCAAAGCATATGCCAAAGCCACTAGCTCGAGTGTTCGCTTCTTGATAGAAAAGAACATGTGAATGGCTAAGGAGTTACAAATGACCAAGCAAGGAGGAGAATTGGTTACAGCATCTGCCCGAGCAAAGTTGAAGAAGGTGATACTAGATGAAGTATCGTCCCTTGAGACAGTCATGAGCGCGTTGTATTCTAGATTTGGTACCGTGCATAAGGCAGTTGTCTATCTCAATGGTTGGCAGCAACAATGTGCTAGGAGAGCATGTATCCTATCAAACTTGCATGTTTTTGTTGATCACATGCAAACATGGACAATGAGATACAAGGGAGCCCTGTCACACTTGCCCAAGATGTTGAATCCTAGAGTGGGCGAGGTGAAGGCACGCATCCAGAGTCAGACCTGGAACTATGAAGAACTCCCACAGCTCATCACTCGCTTGCAGGCTTCCGATGCACAGGTATTCAAAAGCATAGATGTTGTTGTGCGCACACATGCGATCCCATCTATTGGGACACTCACCGAGGCAAAGACAAAGGCACAAGTCTGACTGGAGCTTGACTCGTACTTTGACAAGTTGATGCATCAGTATGTCGTTGGTTCAACCACACTCAAGACAATGATGTGCACCTTATTAGACGAGTTGGACAGAGGAGCCAGAGCAGTGTACCCGGGTGCAATAGAGGCAAGTGTGTGTTTCCAGAAAGATGTCACCACAGAGTACACGGACACCAACGTAGACTACCAATATTGGCATCAATTCGCCACCATTCACCATCATGAGGATGTCGAAGAGTTGGTCTTCCCATAGTTGTCTGACTCATAGTGATGTCTTGCATGGCTTGCTCAAGCCTATTTTGTCTCACATTGGTTCATGTGCAGATTGTATGTAACATCTTGTCAAGTAGAAGTTCAAGTGTCAATAGTTGAATGTAACAATCATAGATTAGTTGAAGAGTCATGAGGGTAGATGAACAGTCACAAAGGGGAATGTCAAGGGTCACCTCACCCTTTGCTATATATAGTCCCTCATAATTCATTGTATAGGTTTTTGGTTTTTGGTTAGTCAAGCTTCCGATAGGAGTATCTTAGAGAAAGCTTGGAGTGTATTGTAACAAGCCTTGGCTTCTCCATAGTGCAGAGCTAGTACATCTCTTTGGAGAATCAGGCAGCAGTGACAATAACATTCCGCTATCGAGGCTAGTGGTTGGCCATGGTTGTACTGTATGTCAATTGGAACTTTCACTTCTTAATATAACAGAGCCAACATGTTTCATGCATATGTTGTTATTGTATTTCAGCTAACTTGTTAACTATAATGATATATGTATTTGTTTACTTACGCATGTGTGTATAGACTCTTTTTGTATATGTATGTATGGATCTTACTGAAATGTGTTGTTGGTTTAACCATCACTTTGGATTTTTAGCTTACTTGCTTTCCAGTTTGTGATGCATCTTTTCTCGTGTGTTCCCTTCTTATCCGCATGCTTTCACAAGTTTCCAAGGGGCGTACTCACCTCACTTTCATGTGTTAGAACCGTTCATGCACATTTCTTGGCTTATTGTGCATGTCACACCCTTGCTACTAGAAAGTACATCTTACTTTCCTCTGTGCACAACCTTAGTCAAGGTGATACCGTATGACCCACTATTGGGACTCCTACACCAAATGGTTTGAGGTCTAGTTGGGACTTCTTACCGAGGAGATGCCCTAACATGTTGGCAGGTCCAACACCATCAACAGTCTCCTTGTTCTATTTCATAAATTTGGAATAGTATGATGAAAGTTAAACAATGGTTGATTGGGAATTTAATATGGGAGATTAGGTCCAAAAATATGGTAGAAATTGGTATGGATCTTATTAGAAGATTTGTTGGTAACCATACTTTACCTGTATCACTTATTAGATACATTCATAATTTGGGAATTTATTACTTAACTCAAATTCAATTGTATCATGATCCCTCCTTTCTATACCCTTCTTGGATAGGCTCTAGGGATTTACGTATATTTGGTGATTTGGTTGTGATTTAGGATGAGTATGTTAGTAACTTATATCTAGTCGATATCTATTTTTTGGAGGAAGAAGATAGCTTCATGTGGGATGGTAAATTTATGCAAGGTCAAATCATTGTATCCGGGGCATATAGGTATATCTTATGTGCTCAATAACATATAAGGATTGTGGTTAAGTAAAAAATGGCATTGGGTCATCCCCTTAAGTTCAAATGCTTTGGGCAGTTGGCATAAAAAAACAAAATATATATTTGGGATAACCTATGTAGGCATGGCTTCATTGGTCTAAGCAGATGTGTTTTGTGAAGGGAACTTATTGAGGATTTTGTTCACCTTATCCTTAGGTGTCCATTTGCAGTCTCCATTTGGATTGGTGTGATGAATATTCTAACTATTCTTGTTGATTGGAATTCCACATCTATTAAGGGTTGTTTACAGGATTGGATCGTGTTTGATCTTAAGGAATATCGCACTCTTTTCCTTTACATTTTTTGGGGCATTTGGAGATGTATAATTGCACTTATTTTTTACAATACCTCATTCAATTTAAATTGTATTTTCTTGTAGATTCTTGCATACTATAGTGAAATTGGGCATGTGGTCTAAAAGGGATCTCTAAGATGTTTCCATTTATCAAATATTTGGAGCAGATAACCACTAGGATATTTTGATGGGGTGGCATGGAATAAAAGTGTGGCAGTGGAGCCTTCATTGTCATTGAGCCTAGATATTTTTATCATTTTTGTTGGAACAGTGGGATGGACTCCAACATTCGGGTGAAGACAATTTATCTTTGAGGGGTCCTATATTGTGCAAAATGGCTATCCATTGGTTCCATGGATATCTTTTGTGATTCAAAGGTTGTTATGAATAGGATAAGGAGAGATCCTCTTTTGGTCATCCAATGCTCACGAACTGGATGAAAAGGATAAAGTTGTTGAACAGACTTTTCAATGGGATTGATTTAAACACATATACCGCAAACATAATGTGTTGTGGATGCACTATCCAAAGTGGGTCACAAGCATCATCATCGGGAGATTATATATATTGCTTACTGCAGTGATATATTTTAGAGGTCAAGGAAGATAAACTACACGTAAGTCTTCATATTATGGCTAAGGAATCATTTTTTAAGTCATATTTCAGTTTATATGTCAAACTCTTTGATATGTAGTGATTTTTATATGTTTTGTTATCATGTTTTTACTCATATAAGAGACATTATACAGTATGGGATGTGGTATCAGTTAGTACTTTTGGAATAATTACCACAAATGGGGTATATATTGAAAAATTTTCTCTATGTAATAACCTTTTATTAATACAAATATTGTTGGTTTTTTCTTTCTAAAAAATATACCAGTCTAGATCCATCTAACTAGGTATCGATCATGCGCCAAGAAGGATCAAATCTATCGAGGTGCAAACCTTCCTTTTGGAGTGTAAAATATTATTATAATATAATCAATTTAATAAATTAATATCATTATAATTAATAAATTAAATAATCCTTGAGGGTTATCTCAATTGGTTGAGTCTCCATCGTTAAATCACATTTTCTATTGAGAGGTCATGGTTCACATCTCTCGTCACTCTTGGGATCAGGCTTCATGGTTTGAGTCAGCAGGAAGCGATTGATTTGCGTGGATCTGCTTGATACAAATATTTTGTGGACGTAGTGAATCTTTGGGGTCCGTGAACCACATAGAATATATATAATACACACACACATACAATAAATTACTATTATTAAATTAATATTTATATAATTAGTTATAATAAACTAATTAATATTTAATAACAACTAATTTTCTTAATTAATATTTAATAATAACTAATTTTCTTAATTAATATTATTAATAACATTAAAAATTATTTCAACCCACATGGTGTAGAATAGATGGTGACATGGTGCTATGTTAAGGCGCTCCATGGTGTAAAGGTCAACAGTTCAAAACTTTGTGGGAAAAAATCTGGTCATGCTGAGGGTTGGTGTTGCCTAGGATGGGTGCGATCCCCAGGTGATTTTGATTACTTAGATGCCCTAGCGTTATGGCTACTCAAGCCAAAAGTTAGGCATTCCAGTCACGTCAGGACTCACATAACCTATCAAATAAAAAAATAAAAAATAAAATTCCCCGAATAGGGGGAGTGGGTGTTGTCGCCATCCCAACTAGAAAAAGCACTAGGGGACATGGTAGCATACCCATGTGTTTGAATTAATAGCTTGGAGCTAGAGCATGCTAGCCATTATATGACTCGTCATGTAGCTTTTCCTCAACGCAACTCATATTTCCTCAACAATCATTCACCTACTCACTCATGTTTTCCAGCGAAGTATGCATGTATTTATGGCCTTAGGGCATGTAGTTTAGTTTATCATTATTTTCTTTCTTCTTAGTGGGATCTTCAATTGGCTTTGGGAAATTACTGAAGTTGGTTTTAGTTCTTCAAGTAGCCTAAGCATGCCTTAATCTTTAGCGCTTAGGTCGAGGAAACAACACCCTCTACAATGGATTTCTACTTTTTCTTGGTAAGTTTCCAGCCTCTCCTAGGTCTGTAGCACAAGGAGGATGATATTATTTCCCCCCTCTATCATTTGTTTCCTTTTTCTTGGTATTTTTTCTCTTACAAGAAAATCATATCACTAACTACCTGAAGGCTCATCCCCTTCACCTCTTTGTGCTTCCTTTTGTGCTTCAATCTTTGGTTTCCATGCTTCTTACTGCATGCCCCCTCTTAGTCTCTTAAATTCCTCTAATTTTTCCCTCCATCTCCCATTCTCGAAATTCCCTCTATCCCCATTTCCTATTTTTTTCCTGCATCCTCTTCCCTTCTTCAAGCTCTGCTAGCAATGCTTTCCTTCACCCTCTGTAGCTAGAAACTGGCATCTCCCGGCCCCTAAACCCCTTATCTTTGTTGGGCTAGCTTGTTAGTGTCTAGAATTATTTATTCCTTTTTTTTATTACTTCCCCCACATTTCTCTACAACATGGAGCCTCCTTGGAACCTATTCAACGCTTTTCCCGCTTTCCTAGAGTTTGATTTCTATAGCCTCTCCACTCTCATTCCCATGCCTCGCCAATGAGCTCGGGTGTGTAGAGGGGCAATATACTATCAAGAGAGGGCCCCACATGGGTAGTAATAGGATGTACCATCATTTGGAGGAAGTAGCCACCCAACATTGAGACATCACCTTGCGTCCCATCTAGGAAGAACTCGCATGTGTATTGGGAGAGGGCTCTGCTTAAAGACCTCACCTCTTGAACACGGAAGTCCTTGTAGAGTTATCATATTGGGTTACCAATGTTGGCCACACTTGAGGCAGGTATAATCAATACATGTAGATAGTTTATCTCTACTGACACATGAAATTCCTCCTTGATATAGTTTTTTGGATCGGCATGAGCATTGAGTAGATATTCTCCACTCTTTTAAGCACTTGCACCACCATATAAAAGACTTGGACTATCGAATGGAGCAGATAGAGTGCATGATAGAATCCCACCCTTATATGGGGGTATAGTCAGGGACGACAAAGATCCCATCCAAGTTTTTGCTACTGACTCAGACCCGTCTACCTAATAATATATCATAATCTTGTCATATTGGTATTTTGTTCCTCATGTTTTCATTTTGCCAGTTTGGTCCAACCCTTTCTGTTGTAAAATTATGGAACACACTTTTACTCAGTTATGATGTACCTCTATTCAAAGAGTCTATTTTTGGCGATGGTCAGGGCTCCCCTGCAAGAAAACAACCTAATGCTTCCATCACTTCTATGCAATTTTCAGTTTTTAAGGTAATAAAATTCACCTCTAAAAAAAAAAAAAAAAAAAAAAAACCATTAAAAATTATTTAACATTAATTATTTTAAATTATATTGATAATGTTATTTGATCAATAATAACATGATTGAGGGATCATATTCTAGCCTAGGATCCATAATAACTCCATATATTAAATACTAATGAAAGATAAAAACAAAAATAACTTTGTTTTTAAAGAATTAAAATCATGTAAATTTCAAATGGTTAATTATGGAAAATAAACTATTAAAAAATAAATCTTGATTTTAAATTTTATTTTCATAATCTAAAATCACTAAATCTTTATTTCAAATGGTAAATAACTAATTTTGTTTCCGGTAATTTTGTTTTTTATTAACTTAATATTTATTTTAAAAGGACACGTGTCAACTCCATGTTGAGCATGGACAAAATCACACATGGTTGTCATATTGTGTTGTACATTGTGCCTCTAGGTGCAATTAACTATTTTTATCATTAATAATTATTATTATTATTTTAAATAGTTATAATTTAGTTAATTCTTATTATTTTTTTAAGTTTAGCAACATGAGATGTCTAATGCAGTGAATGTTCTCGTGCTTACTATGGATTGATGCCTATTGGCATTTACCAACCATTTAATTTATATGGGTAAGCTAGTATAGTAGCAATCGACAATTCCACTTTTTATTAGTAAACAAGTTGATTAATGATAGAATTATGAACAAGCATCATGAAAATGTGAGGAAGATAATGCAAAGCCAAGTATAATGTAAGGAAATATACATAATCTATGATTGTGCATACTCTGTTAGTATCCATTGTAGAATTAAAGAGGAGGTCAAAATAATTAGAAAACACAATGAACAATATGATCAATGAAGCAAAAAACATGAAAGAGATCAATCTTATTCTTTTTCATTATTTATAAAACAAGTAATACATTCGTATATAGCTTCTAAATTAAGGTTATGTCCAACTAATCGTCTATCACTAATTCTGACTAACCCTAATTATTATTAGCACTCAAATTTTTTGTACAATTCTGTAATAAATTGTCAACAAATACATACTACAATTAAGAATTATCTTCAACACTCTCCCTTAATGCTTAACGAGGTGATTCCAAGCATGTATTTAATTAAACTTTTCTCTTTGTAGTGCCTTAGTGAAGATATCGACAAGTGGACCAGTTGTTTTACAAAAAATTATCTCAATTTCCCTTCTTGGCATATGATCCCTTACGAAATAATATTTGATATCGATATGTTTGATATGACTACGAAACCCTGTATTTTTACTTATGGAATTTGTAGACATGTTACCACAATAAATAATTATGGCACCTTGTTGTTATTGTTTTAGATCTGTTAAGATCCTTTTCAACCAAATTGCTTTGTATGTGCCTAATGTCGCTACAATTTACTCTACCTCTATAGAAGATAATGAAATAGCTATTTGTTCCCTTAAAAACCATGATATTTCACCTTATCCTAGGCTGAAAACATACCCTAAAGTACTTTTTTTATCATCAATAAATCTAGCCCAGTCATTATCTATCTATCCAACTAACCTAAAAACATTTGTTGAAGTATACCAAATGCCAAAATTGCTTGTTCCACATAGAAACCTAACAATTTTTTTTTTGCTCCAAAGTGAATCTTGGATTTTGAATGAGTCTAGAAATTAAATTTATTGTTTGCATAATATCATGTCTAGTGGCTATGAGATACATAAGACTTGCCACCAAACTCCTACAGGATTTAACATCTATCTTTTTAGCTCTATCTTCTATAGAAATCTTTTCATTTGTATTCATGGAGGTGTTCATGGGTCTACAACTTTCCACTTTACATTTATGAAGAATATATGTAGCATACTTTTCCTGTGAATTAAAGATAACATTATTCATTTTCCTCACTTCTCTAGTCTTCTTAAATCAATAATTTACAAGAAGCAATAAGAAAGGTGACTGAGATGGGGGAATATATGATTGAAACTCATCTTGACCCATAAATCATCCTTGGGCATGTCCAATGACAAAATTCTAGGCTAGCAGTGTCTATTGAACCCTCCTCTTCACTAAAACCAATGTAAGAACAAGGGGTTGGAAGAGGCTTTCTTCAAGGGCAACCTCCAAATTTAAGAAATGTCACAAAATAAGTTTCAAGGACACATCAAGAGACTACATCAAATGCATAATGAAATTATTTGTCTCAAAATAAATGATAATCGTGTCTCTTGACTGCCCTAAATTAAAAGACCAACAATTCTAGACCCAATATAATTAGGTGATATAAATCAAAGACCTAAAAGACGAAGATAAAGAGAACCTTGGGTGCCAAATCCATATGAAATTGTATTAGAAGAAAATCGTGTATTTGAAAAAATTCAAGAATATTCAAAAGCAATATTCTCTTATTTTAGAATCCAAGAAATATGGAGAAAATATGAAAACCTTCATTCAAGGTAATTTTATTGAACCAGAAAAATTATGAAGAAATTCAAGAAAACGTGGTTCAGACAAGAGCTAAAATTCAAATCTATAAATCAAAATAATAAACGGAAAATGATTCCCTGATTGGGGTGTGAGCTTGAAGGATCGGGTCCCGTACACGCCAGTCTGTAATGATGAAGGTTGAAAGGCATAAATATACCACCCTCCATATACACGAGGTAAATGGAGCAGTGACCTCACACATGCAAACATTTAATGTCAATAAGGAAGGTGGCAGGGCGATAACAGTGGCGAGGTTCTCTAGCTTTTTTGTTGGTGAGGTAAATAATTCTCTTGTCTCCAAAGGTTATTCGGAAGGGGTTTGGTTTGCGAAAAGTTGTGGCTTTGGGGAGCTTCTCCTTGTGTTCCTTCACCGATTGTTGGTCGACTTACAGCCTACTCTAGTAGCTTTTCTTGGTATGTTATTCGTCTCAGTTCTTGTTACCCTACTCCCATGGCTAGATACTTAATACTGCTTGATTTTTGGAGGATCAACTATGTTTTGAAATGGAAGGTTTGGTGGAAGCACCACCAGAAGTTTTACATGGAAATTGAGTGTTTTTATGAGCATTTCTTTGTCTTTTGTACTCTTGTCTCTTTGTACTATGTTATTTTGTTGTCTAGCATGGGAACTACATGGGCAGGGAAGAATGTTATTCTCATTCTTCTTTATGCTCCTATCTCTGATGCAATGGGTTTGGTTCTTTTATGACTATCTATTGTTATGGCTCTAAGCTTACATGGTTCTGGAATGTGTGTGCCTTGTTTAAAACCTCTGCCCTCATCATTCATGAAAAGTTCAAGAATATGTTTTAGGGCTTTCCAAATGGATTCATTTCCAGTCTATTGTCTGTAACAAGGTAAGATGATGGTTTATTTGTAGGTTTTGGCCCTCATACATTGATAATTTGGCAGGGCCTCTGGTCTAGTGCGATCCTGGGAAGCATACATCTCTCGGGTGTAGGCTTACCTCGAGTCCGTTATCGGGGTCTAAGTCAGTTATTACTAGCATTTTTAGTCATTCTCGAGCCATGGCTTGTGCTACCTCTAGGAAGGGAAATCTCGCCCTAGGTTCCCGCAGTCGTTGTAAGAAATAGATGGCATCTCCTAAGAGCCGTCTAACAAATTCTCAAACTCGTAAAGCCCATGGTCGAAAATCGGCCTCATGCATCATAAAAGAAGTTGCCATTACTTATCACAAGGGAAGCTCCACCTAGGTTCATCAACTTAAATCTGAGTGGGAAGTAGAACTCAATCAGCAAGTTGGTGTTATAAAAATTGACTTGGTAGACTGGAAGGCCCTAGTGCCTGATCCCAGTCACTCTCTGGGTTGATCTACTCATTGTAATAAATATGTCCATTTGTATTGGATGATTAAGAACCTTCTAGCTAAAGCATTGGTGCAAATCACTTCTGTCTCACCCTACCCTTGTCCTCTCAAGGGCTCTTAGATTTCAGCAAAGCTCTACAACAAATTTAGTTTCAGCTTCAAATGCATAATGGTCGCCTCAGCTGCATCGAATAGCATATTTCTTGCATCCCACAAACTAAGCTTCCAGGCTCTAGTGTGAAGGATCTTGCTCCCGTGGAATCAACTGATGATTAGTAGTTTGATGATTTAATCTATCTTTTTTATTTTATTATATGCAACAGTTACGAACTTTACAGTATGTTTATAGTTATTTAGAGTATAGGAAGTATAAGGACACTCAAACTTATCTAGCATGGATTGACAGGCTTATAACATTTTGTTTTTGGCTGGCTTATCATGCAGTTAGGTGATCAACAGATCTAGTTTTCGTCTCGGCAGGTTAAGGCCACCTAACCATTTTATTTTGGTTGTAACTTTCCCTTTTTGAAAGATAATGAATACAAAGGTCATGCCAAGCTTACAAAAAAAATAAAGGGAAAATGATTAGTAATGATTCTCAATCAACATCTCAACAAGTCACTACAGAGCCAACAAATGATCAAGGATATACCACAATGAATATGTCTTATAATATAGTGGATGAGCTGATGAAGTTGTAAGTCACCCTTCTTTTTTCTTGAGGTAATTAATATTCCTCGACAAAGGGAGTACCTGCTTAAAATTTTGGAGAATACAAATTCATTAAGTTCAAGAATGGAAGCAACTGTGGTTGGTGCTAGCAAAGACCAAATTACTGTCCACCAAGAGTATGACGCAAAGTGTCTCCTTTCTATCTTTCTCTTGAAAATCAAAATTTTGTTCTTCATAATTGCATGTAATAACATAAATACAAAGAATATCATGCCACTTCCAATAATGTAATCTTTAGGGTTGGAATGCATTGGATATTATAAAGCCACAGAAATTATCTATGCTATTGATTTAAGAAAATCCCATCCTTATGGTGAAATTAAGGAATTTTTTGGATGGATAAGTTTGGAACCGCACATTATTACATTATTCACTATAATAGTTATAAATATTCGAGCTATGTAGGGAGTTGTTCTTGGTCGTGACTAGTGTTCTATGATCGGAGGCTACATCATGAAGGATGGAAGTTGTATGATGCCACTAAACATAGAGGTAATGCTTGCAATAATTCTAATTGAATGAAGGAAACCCATTTACTTTGACAAGAAGGGATTGGAATTAATTCAGAGTTGCATATATTTAGGAATAGGAAATTATTCCATGCTCAATATGGAACAAACCAAAGATATTAATCATATATTTTCTAGGGTTCTAGAGAAAGTCACTTGATGGTGCCTGATCAGGTTCTGGAATTGGAAGTAGGGTTGTATTTTAAATTCCAAACTCTTGTGTTTATCCCTACACTTTCAAACCAGAGTTTCCTTATACAAATAATGACGCAGAATATGAGTCATTAACTCAAGGGTTAATTCTTTCCATTCAAATGCATATGAAATATTTAGTTGTGAAAGGGGATTTTTGACTAGTTATATATAAAATCAAAGATTACAAGATTGAGGAAGAACGATTAAAGCGTTATGCTACAATGGTTTGGGACAGTCTTCAAGATTTCAACTCTTCTAATATAATCTTATTCCACGAGAATAGAATCAAATGGTTGATTTCTTGGCAGTAGTGTCTTCTCTTTCCAAAACACAAGATCACACAACCCAATATTGTTGTCTTGTTGAGATAATTTATCAACGATTGATACCTGATAACAAGGATTGTTAGAAAGTATTTGAAAATGATGAACATGTCAAAGAATTTATCTTTAATGTATAAGAAATGGTATTAGGACCATAAGACTCTAACGATTTTCAAGAAGGTGTGAACAATAAATATTCATGCCTAGTTAAATACATAAAGAAACCATCTCGTCAAAAGAAGTATATAAGTTTAGAATATTTTTTTTTAATAAATTATCAATCAAGAATAAAAAACCTAAAAAAGGAATATCATTTAAAAAAAAAGTTCAAGAAACTTAAAAAATCAATATTGGTAAAATACAAATCCCTAAGTGTCTAAGTCTAGGAACTAAACTATACTAAATAATAAATCAACAATATCATTATTTACTCAAATAATTTCAAGATGTTTTGCGTGGACTTATTATGATTTATAAAAATATGATAAGTTTATTTTTTAGTGTGTGGTACCACTTAAGGAAGGTACAAAGCCCTTTAGGCAAAAAACAAATATCATAAGTCCAAAGCTAAAACCACTTGTCAAACTGGAAGTTGAAAACATGAAAAAGGTTGGTATCATTTTTCTAGTAAGATATTTCGAATGGATTTCTAATTTCGTGGTAGTAAGAAAGAAGAATGCCAAAATCCATCAATGTGTTGATTTTTAATACCTTAATAAAGAATCTATGAAAGACAATTTTCCACTCCTGAACATGGAATTTCTTTTCCAATGGGTCATGGGTTCTACATTAATTTTAATGCTAGATGGATCCCCAGTATATAATTGAGTGCTAGTTGTGAAAGACAATAGACACAATACTACTTTTGTAACAACATGGGGAACATTCACATATGCAAGGATGCTCTTTGGGTTCAAGAATGTTTGAGCTACATTCCGAAGAGCCATGGATAGCGAATTTAAGGACATGATAGGTGATTTTATGGTAGACTACCAAGATAATCTTATTGTCCACTCAAAACGGAGAGAACACCATATCAAACATCTAAGACAAGTATTTGAGTGTTGTTTATTGTATGGCATAACTCTTAATCCAAGGAAATATTTGTTCATGGTATCAGAAGGAAAACTTTTGGGTCACATTATAAACAAAGAATGGATATATATTCATCCAAAAATGATTAAATCCATAAATGATTTACAACCCCCAACTTCTCAAAAGGGGGTGTGATCATTCTTTGGGAAGATAATTTTTGTTCTAAGGTTTATCGTAGACAATGATTTAATAGCAAATCCCATAAATAAGTTGCTAAATAAAGATCAAACCTTTAAATGGACACCAAAAATACAAATTGATTTCGTAAATATCAAACAAGTAATTACAAGAACCCCAATACCAGGAAGTCCAACATTTGAGTAAGATTTCATAGTCTACTCTTTTACATCAGAAGAAATTGTCGCACCTCCATACTTATTCAAAAGAATAAGAAGGGAGAAGAGCTTCCTATTTCATTCATGATCGAAGCATTGCATGAATATGAGCTGAAATATTTAGATTTAGAAAAACAATCCTTTACTTTAGTAAAAGTTGTTGCCCACTTTAGAACCTACATTGTTTTAGCACATCATTGTTTACATACATCCTCCTGTCAATACCATGATTAACTGAAAATTTACAGCGGGAAGATGGTCAAATTGGTTGGAAAAGTTGTATAAGTATGATATTGAAATAAAATCCTTGAAAGAAGTAAAGGGACAAAAATTACGTAAATTGTTTATGGGTATTGACGATGTAAATATTGTTCCTATAAATGTTGAAGAAGACATTACCATTGCAAGGTGTGATTGGTATAAGTATATTATATATTAGTTCAAATCTCGACAATTTCTAGTTGGAATGACTTCGAAGGAAAGAAGGGCATTGAAAATGAAAAACAATGTTATGGCTTGATCTCTAGAGTTTTGATTTAAAATAAATTTTGATGGCATGTTACTAAGATGTTTGAATCCATAAATATCTAAACAAATTTTTCATGAATTACATGAGAGAGTTTGTGGTGGACACTTTTCTCCCCTATTAATTGCTCATAGAGCTACTAGAGCTGGTTATTATCAGTTGACATTTTTTTCTTTAAGTTAGCAGCCTTTGTATTACGAAAAATACAGAGTTTACATGCATGGAGGGTCTTGGATAGCCTATTACAAAATTGATCCATAAGCAAAAGAACTTGGTTGTCACAAAAATGTTACAGGTAGGACCATTCGCCCTTGTGAGGGAAACCAAATGACCTCCTAGATAGTTTAGAACATCAAAAAGGAACATGGAAACAACAAAAGGAAAGTTTCCACAAAATTACTTGAGTCGAAATGGTAGTTTGAACAATGTAATTGTTAAGTGTTGGGGTTCTCTTCACCATGCTTGACCTCGAGTGGATCTTCCCATTCCATTGGCATTGGTCTGTAGTGTTAGAAAATCGGAAAGGCAAAAAGTTTTTCTTTATATAGATAATTACTTGTGACTTTATTATTTTATGTTTCTCTTTTATCTTTTAGTTCATCAAACAATTACCAAAACAATAGCACAAAGATCACAGACACCAAATATAAGCGGACAACCAGGGAAAAACCCATATCTAGGGGAAAACCCATTCAACAATTCCCCCTGCAATAGTTTCACGAGATAATCCAAGACTCTTGACCTAGACAAAGACTTCCTCCGCACCAAGTCAACCCTTTCATCCTTTTCCAACTTCACACTTTTTAGTTGCCTTGGCTTGGAAATTGAACTTGTGTGTCTTAAATGAATTGCACTGCATTGTATATATAGACTTCTAGTGAGGTAGAATTACCCTCCTTGAAGCCGACTTGATCTCCTTGAGGCGGACTTGGTGTGGAGGCGACAAAAAACATATTTGACTCAATATAATTATTTTTACATGATTCAAAATTCATAAGAAGGGTCTCTTTGAATGAAAAATGACTCTAATGACTCAAAATAAATCCTGGAAGTCCTTAATGTGGACTTTGACCTAAAACATGATGACCCAAGCATGAAACCCATGCTTTAATAAGTCGTAATAAAAAAATAAAAATATCTTCTCCATTCTTTTGATACATATATTTCATTGTGACTCAAATGCATTTTATGAAGACTGAACCTAGTTACATTCTTCAACACTCCCTCTTAACTAGGGAGGTATTCATAATAACAAGTATGATTAATATCTCAAAACATGTTATCTATGAAGAGTTTAATGCCATGGACTAGATTCCTAACCAGGTCAATCTATCTAAGGTCCTCCAACAGTTTAGGCACTCATGGTGCCATGGACTAGATTCCTAACTAGATAAATCTATCCAAGTGGGACTAAGATGGACCAAATATTTCATGTAGTCTAGGTATGATTAGGCTTACTTGCTAACCATCAACCTAGGGATCCAGGTGCATATCTAGGGTTAGAGCTCTATGACCAGCGCCACCCTCCCTACTTTGGGATCTAGACATCAATGCATAGTGTCAGCCAGATGTCCTCCCAGGCAGTACACAGTGCCTAAACACATCAAATCTCTCCTGATCAAATAGATCGATAACGGCAAGCATGCTTCCAAAACTTTAAGACGTTTAACTGAACAACAACAACACCAATTACTAACAACCTTTCAAATACTCATGAGTAAACACAAACGTATGGGGTCTTCAAACATCTTGCTGCTACCTTAAAAATCATTAGAGTAGGACTTCGAGGTTTCCCAAACAAAAACTTGACAAAGGTTTCCTTAATTATTCAACTTTCTTTCCTACTTCATATGAAACAACGAAAACCAACTTTCCTTCTTTCAGCAACACCTCAAAATGCATTCTCCAATTTATTCTTTCAAGGTATTCATCATGGCTATGATATGCCCTCCATCTTAACTAGGGAGATTAATTTTATCCAGACTCCCTATTAACTTAGGGAGACAACTTATGTTTGTAACATTGAATAATATTTCATGGCTGCCATCCTTCTTATCAGAGTCATCATGACCATCATCATTCATATAACTTGTCTTTATCATGCTCAGCAACTTTACTTACAAACATCTTCATCATATTGAAGATTATGTACCTCTGCAACTTAGATAGCAATTACAACCAAAACTATAGAAGCATGAAGTAAACCTCATCAAAATTGTACAATAGTGGAAGCATTGGACTTTTAGACACTAGATACCTAACTTTAGTTAGGTTCATAACCAGAAAAAGACACATACTTTTATACTTCAATTCTTGCTCGGGTCTTTGTTATAAACCCTAAATCATATTAATAGTTCAACCAAGATATCAATCTCATTATATCAAGGGCTTCAATATTTCCTTATGACAAACTTTTCATATTTCAAACCCTAGAAACAATTTGAACAAGTACAATTCAACAATGCATCTAACAACTTTCAGAATTCATATGTTAGACTTTTCTAGCTTCAACAATAAAAACCAATCACAACAGAGTTTCAGGTTTCAACGATCTTTCATAAATCTCATATTATCTCATTTGAAACAATATCATCATATACTAGAGAACTGAACTTCTACTAAGGTTTAGTTACAAAACCCTAGAATCCACAAACAATATCATCCTAGAATACAAACTTAGACTAGGGTTTGATTACAAACCTTAGGACATATGACCATCAATAATTTGGTCAATACATATGCATATCTAGGACTCCATAATCATGCAGAAGCATATCAAAACATATAGCTAGCAAACCCAATGACAAAAACACATTAAAGTCAAACTTGATCATGCTAGGGTTTTGATTAAACGAGCAAACATACAACTAGGATTTCATTCCTATGACATCATCTAAAATAAGAGTCTTTCCTATAAACCCTACTGAAGCCTAAAGATCTATGGGTTTCAATACATAACACAACAAATCCAAATTTACCAAAACTTCATAGGTTCGGGATTTCAGACATCACCATCCAACCCTAATAGATTAGGGTTTTCATAACATACCAAAACCCAAAACATTACATCATTAAAAAATTTACACATCAAAATAGCATTTTCTTAGACTTCACTAATAACCCTAAGTAGGTTAGGGTTTCACACATTATCATTGACATACCCTTAAGTTAGGGTTTTAACAAAGAACCTTTTTAGGGTTCCACAAGAATAATCAAAGATATGAGGAGGGTAAATTTATCTAATGATGAATCACCCAATAAAGAATATTTATGATTGAAGAGAGCTATACACAATAATGTTAGTAATGTAGAATAGTTTATCAAGAATGAATATACCTTTATCATCAAGAGAACAAAACTTCTAGTCCAAGACATACCTTTTGTTTCTTAAAAAAACTTGTAATTCCAATGCTTTGTCTTATGAGGCCTTCTTCCATAATTCTTGAGTATTCAGCAAGCCTTTCCTAAATAAGGAAAATATGAATATAAATTTGATTAGTATTTAATGCAAACAGACTTAGATAAGTAAAGGAAACCACAAATGAAAAGGTAATACAAGGAGTAAGATACTTATCTTTGGAAGTTGGTGAGGGATCCCTCCAAACTTGAGGGATATCTATAACCTTATAAAAATAATTCAAAAATGTTTTCCCAAAATACGTTAAACCTACAAATACTAGAAATCAAAAATGAAACAACTAAAGCTTATAGTAAAGGACTTAGTAGTGTAAGTCCTTTATATCCAATTCTTTGACTTTATTCTTCTTTGGAGATATTTCTCCAGCAACATTATCTTGGTCCCTGTTCCTTTTCTTATTCTTCTAATTGTCAGGATATTCACTTTTATAGTGACACATTTTATCACATTAGTAGCATTCTATTTTGGACATGTCGACCTTCCTTCTCGACCCTTTTGATTTCTTGAAGTTTCCTTTCTTGTGATAAGTGGAGTATGCATTTGAAACTTTCTCTTCTTCATTATTGGTTACTAATGATATTCTCATCTCTTCTTGGCTTCAGGCATTCGATAATTTTTTGAATGAAGGGGTTTCTTTCCAACTATTGAGTCCTGAAGCAAAAGCACTCCAAGTAGGTGGTAAACCCAATAATGTGGTAATCACTAACTCTTTTTCTGGTACAATGTGAAGGTCATCTCTAATTATAGCTATCCTTACAAAGAAGGAAGCCATCATCTTTTGTCATTTTTGTGGTCCTTAGTTCATTCTTAAGACTTGCTACTTGACCGATATTCTTGATAGTGAAATTTTTTGATAAGGCTTCATACATTTCTTGAGCATGGTCTATGTTGGAAATGTATGGGATAATATTATCCTTTATACCTTCTACCATTACTGTCATAGCCAATATTTATGACTCTCTAAACTTCACTTCATCTGCATCACTAGATCCTTCAGTAGGTTTTTTCACTTTTCCTCTAACCAAATCTAAGAATTTGTTCTTTTCAACAATGAGATCAATTATTTTCTTCCATGACCTATAATTTGATGCTCCTTCTGGTTTGTTCTCTCCCTTTATTGTGTTAGACATTATCCTTGAAGGTAGTAAATTTCTTTCCTTGTAAGATATCCTTATATTATCCTTGCTTAATCCTTTTGAGGTTTCTTAGACTCCTTTCAGTAGATTCTTAAACTACCTTTTTCCTTCTTCACCTTAGCTTTGATACCATGTTAGATAATCAGAAACGTAGAAAGATTTTATTTACATAGATAATTAACTGTGACTTTCTTAATTTATGTTCTTCTTTTATCTTTTATTTCATCAAGCAATTACCAAAATAATAGCACAAAGATCACAAACACTAGATATAGGCGGAAAGCTAGGGCAAAACACCTATCTAGGGGAAAACCTAGTCAACAATTCTTCCTTCAATAGTTTCACGATATAATCCAAGACTCTTGACCTAGAAAAATACTTCCCCCGCACCAAGTCAGCCCTTTCTTCCTTCTGTATATGATAACCCTGTAGCAACAACTTCGACCTAGTAGTAGAAACTTCAACCTGGAAACAATTAGTAGCAGTAAAACTTCAACTATGCAATAAAGGCTTCAATCTTCCTAGATACTCCACTCGTGTGAGAGATAGATGGCCCAAAACTTCATTTTTGATGCCTTCTTCCTTCTCTTCCAACTTCATACCCTTTTCTAGCTCCTTTTCCAACTTCACACTTTTTAGCTGCCTTCGCTTGGAAATCAAACTTCTATGTCTAAAATGAATTCCACTACACTTTATATAAAGCCTTCTAGTGATGTTGAATTACCCTTCTTGAAGCCGACTTGATCTCCTTGAGGCTGACTTGGTGTGGAGGGGACAATTAACATATTTGAGTCAATATTAATTCTTTTTACATGATTCAAAAGCCCAAGAAGGGTATCTTTAAATGCATAATGACTCTAATGACTCAGAATAAATCCTAAAAGTCCTTAATGGGGACTTTTACCTAAAACATGATGACCCAAGCATGAAACCCATGCATTAATAAGTCATAATAATAAAAATAAAAATGTCTTCTTCATTCTTTTGATAAATACATTTCATTGTGACTCAAATACATCTTATGAAGACCAAACCTAGTTACATTCTTCAACACGTAGTAGTCATTGTCATCAAGAAGAGGGTGCTCAACTGGTAAAGGGTTCCCAACTAGCGAATGGTGTCGAGTTGGCGAATGGTGCACTACTGAAGGAGGATGAATTATGCCATCGTGGCCTCTATCTTGTGCTCCTTTCCTACAAAACATTCTAGTATCCATAAGAATCCCCCCCATTGTGTTGCACTGCTATCGAGGTCTAGATGAGGATTGGCCTTCAATGTTATGTGAATTCTTCCTCTAGGTTCTAATATGTTGTGAGGCAGAATCAAAGGAGCTATGAGAGGACGAGTTATTCTAGGGTGAGGAATGATTCAAAAATTGAAGACACAAAACACTACCAATAGTTCATAATGCTACCTAGGCATGACTCAAGTGAAATTCAAGGTCTGAAAGACAACCCTTGAGCACCTTGTTGGAAAATTGATTAGGGAAGCATATTAATTCACTTTTCCATTCATGATGATTATTTCTTATTTATGTTCTTCTTCTTGCTTATTATGCTTATGTTCTTATCATCAAGTAAATGCCAAAATAGGAAGTTCACAACCATGCATAATGAACACCAAAATGTAGGCTCCATGCCAGGGAGAAACCTCTCCAAGGGTAAAACGGAGAAATAAGTTATCTTATTTATCAAATTAACTTCAAAGGAGACTTCCAAGACCAAACCTAGACCCAAGCTTCCACCAAGAACCAATCCAACCAACCAATCTTTTACTGCAATATCTCCAAGCAAATTAGGGCTCTTCTAGCATTTTGATTCTCCAATCGAAGTCTGCAAATTATCCTACAACTTTTAGACCTGAAATGCATCCAAAAATCCTTGGTTTCTCACTCCAAAAAAATAATATTGTTTTATTATTTACATCATTTTCTTTCTCCAAGTAGTATTTACATAATTACATGAGTCAAATGACAATTATGAAGACTGAAACTAGTTACATTCTTCAACACTCCTTAACTGGGGAAGTATTCATAATTGTCCAGCTAGTACAAGGACGGTACTCCCTTTGAAAGGTTCTCATAAGAAGAGTTAGATTGATAAGCCAATCATAAGCGTCAACATTATGATCAACGAGCACTTTCTTTGAGTCCTAACTAGACAAGCTTTGTTTCATTCAAAAGCATTATGCTGGGAGGATTTACGTGTGATACTACACTACCTCTGCAAGGCACATACCCATCTGGATGTCCACAAAGTATGTCCTTTTAGGACTATTATTATCTTGGATTCTTGGCCCTAAATCCTTAAAGAATATCAGTCCCCTCTGCCCACTCTTACCTTGGATATCTGTCCCGTTCTCAAAGAGTGTTGATCCCTTTCCTTTCTTGGATGTTTTATCCTCCAGGAAACCACATATGCTTATCTAATCCTCTAATGTTCTCTCTCCAAGGCCTTCACTTAGACTTATGATTGTTAATCTTGGTCAAGTGCTTGACACATGAAGCAAAGAATGCACATGGGTTGTCAAACATCACTCCCTCTCAACCAGAGAGCATATCCCTATTCTCCTTTTAACTTGAGAATAGATCCTAGCTCCTATTCAAGGAGACTCCTTTACTCCCCCTCAAATTTAGAGGTGATTCCTGACTTCCCTTATAATTGGGAAGTCATATCCACAAGATTTCTAGTTTGTTTTCATTAGTGTATCAGTTGTTAGTCTTTCATAGTTTCTTGGCTGCCTCTTTTCTCTGCATGTCATCGATCAAGCCTACTTCATGGATCCATCTTCTTCAATTTTATAACAATTTCCATGTCATTAATCTTGCACATCACTTTCAACTTATTAATTTCAATGAAGGCATTATATTTATTCTTCCCCAAGTTTCCAACTAATCATGGCTTCCTTAAGAAAGTGATCTCATTTGACCTTCAAGTTATCTTCTCGCACTGCTACCTTTCAATCCCAGGATGAGCACACCTTTAATTTACAGATGTCGGCTACTATATATTGAGATTTCCCGAATATTATTCAGACATTCCAAACAGTTGAACTTGCCTCAACTGTCATCCTGATACATTCTCAGGTAACAAAACAATGTGTTAAGAAGATAACTGACAGTAAATATTAACATCAGACTTACCTTATTAAGACAACTTTCTCATCATCAACATCTTCAAGGTCTACCTCCATGCTATTCTTCCTTCATGAATCAGGGTGCCAAGGATCAAACTTGATTACCAAGTTACCATTCTATTTCGAAGATTATACTAGATGTTGATCATATATTCTAGTGAGAAAGTCTCAATAATCTTGTTCATTTATAGTAAGCCAAACTCATCTTATTAGGCATCATATAACCAAATGAAAGATTCACTATGCATAACTTATGATTAACTTTTCTTCCAATATTTTATGGATACTGCCCAAAATTCACTTCAAGCATGCATTCTTAATCTTGCACACAATAATCTAGTTAAATGTATTCAACAATGAGCCTGTAACTTGACCAAATTCATTCCTTCATCCTTTTCAGAGTATTATTTCTGTACAATATGGAATATACACTAATATTTTCATAATGCTTCTTCCAATAGCCTTCAAGGATGATGAATCTTACAAGATCATGATGACCCACTTTAGCAAAATGACTTCTTCTAGGATAATTTTAGACAGTGTATGGATGAACATTTATGCATAATAGTCCCCAAGATTTTCATTCTTAAAGGACTAGATGATTTTAAGCAATTCAAACAAGTAGACTTTAAATACGCTACTATCACATGTTTTTATCTATGATGCCATACTAAATCAAGATTCTTCTAGAAAATACAACAATACATTCTTACTCCTTTAATAACCTTGTTAGCATTAGTTTCTCTAGGGTCCTTAAAGTTCCCTCCTTCCATCATGCTTATCATTAACAAGCACAAGGACTGCTTTGCCTATCCATCCTTCTCATTTTGCTTCCTTCATTATATGGAAAATTTTAGGGGCTAATATTCGCAAGTGGGCTAATTCTCCATGATTTTTCCAAAAAAAAACATTCACCAATTTCCATTTTCTCTAAAAACCATTCGCCCAAATTTTACAATATAAAATTATTTTACCTTAAAAACCGTCAACATTATATAAAGGATATATAAAAAATAATTATAAATTTGGATAATTTTACAAATGTGCCAATAAAGTTTTTATAGTTTGCATATTAGGGACTACTGAGATTCGCCAATGCTTTTAAACTTCATGATAATTTTTCGCCCTTAAAATTTTCCCTTGTACATGCAACATTTTTCAACAAACAAAATATATGAATACAAAAGCATGATGACAATTTTGAAGATTTAGGGTTTCCATGGTTTTTCATAGAGGGTATTCTCCTAGGATTTTTAGACACAAACCCTAAATTCCTTTATATATCCCTTGGAAACATCATCCCTAAAGTTATGATGTCATCCCCTAGTTTTCATCCAATTTCACCCTTTCTAGGGTTTACCATATTGTCCTAGATCCCTTTTGCAACCCCTTAGATGACAAAAAATAGAGCTTCTATGAGGGAACAAACTAATTACGGTTACGGTTTTTCACAAGGGTTTCCAAGTTCCATCTACAATTTACTATCCCTAGATACCAAAAAGTCTTCAATGAGGTGCAGCTTATCAACCCTGGAATTATTTCTATTCAAAACATGTAGATAAACCATAATGCATTACATCCCATTTATCCATAAAAGAAATATACATAGCTCAAAAATTGTTATGCCTACCTTCTGAAGTTTGATTTCTAGTTAGGGCACTCATGTTTCCCATGTCAACCCTTCATCTATGGTAAAACCTCATTCAGAAATCAACAGCCTCCTTCTTTTTACAATCTTATGCAATTTTCTTCCATAGAAGATACTTCCAACACCTTATTTAGGCCTATTCGACCCTCCCAATAGTTAGCACATGAGTTAGGCCTTGTGTTCATATATATTTGTACACTTGATGCTAATTTAAGATGATAATTTTTTGCTCCTTTTTGTTTTCTTGTTAGGGTACACTGCAATTATCATTACAATCATTCTAACTCAGCCTTCAATAATGGATTTGGATTTGTGCTATTACTTTGCAACCTCGACCCTTTGGGTAGGGATTTTTATTATCACTATAATAATCTTGATATTAGGCTTAAAAAGCCTCTTCATCCTTCGGTCTTGTATCTTCTTTAAGCTACCTCATTGTCTAAGATTATAGGGTTACTTCTAGCATCTAAAATGAAGTTACAGGTCTCGACCTATCTCAACGGGAAGACAAAAACTTGCAGCCTTGGATGGTCCTAATTTTATGCTTCTCGGGCCCTTTTAAGATGTTGCCTATTGTAGGCTCACAATTCACTGACTTCTTTAAACAATAATTCAAACGAGATTCAGGCTTTCATACTCACTCTAATTGGAGTCGCATTGATCCACAATTGATTCATTCTAACTTGGTTCTTCTATGGCCCTCAAACAGTCTCAAAAACTTTGATCTTATGCCTAGAATTTTTCTCCTATTTCAGAGGTTTGATTTTATTTCAGATTGCACAAAAATAGCCCATAAAAATAACTTGGATTTTGACCTAACTATCTTGGCCTTCAAAACAATCTCTTTTTCTTGGCTTCTAGGAGTAATGCAAAAACCTTTCCATTGATCTTCCAACTACCATTCCTTTGATCTTAACTTTGATCCTATTTTGGAAAATTGATTAGGGCGGTGTATTAATTCACTTTTCTATTCATGACAATTATTTATGATTTATACTCTTCTTCTTGTTTATTATGCTTATGTTCTTATCATCAAATAAATGCCAAAATAGGAATATCATAACCATACACAATGAACACATGATGTAGGCTCCAAGCCAGTGCAAAAACCCTCTAAGGGGAAAACCCAGAAACAACTCCTCTTCTTTATTGAATCAACTTTGAAGGAGACTTCCAAGACCAAACCCTAGACCCAAGTTGCCACCAAGAACTAATCCAACCAGCGAATATTTCAAGACAAGATCTCTAAGAGAATTAAGGCTCTTCTAGCCTTTTGGTTCTAAAAGTGAGTCTGCAATTTATCCTACAATTTTTGGACCTAAAGTGCATCCAGAAACCCTAAATTTCTCACACGTATGAGTAGAAATAGGAAAATTCAAAGCTTCGATTGTGTTAGAAATTAATTAACAAAGCAATGGAACACATGAAATATTGCAGAAACACAAACATGGGAAAGCATAAAATAAGAAAGACACATATATATGTGGCTCACCCAATTCGGGCCACGTCCAAGGAAAAATAGTTGGTCCTTTCTTTTATATTATCCAGCAAAATGAAGAGATACAAGTCCACTGTAATTTCCTCTCTCTTTCCCACAAAAATAATAATACTCAACCGCAATACAATTCCCTCATATAAACTTAGGGTTTACTTTTAGGGAAAAAACCCTAACATAACTTCTAGCGTCACATCTTCCGCCTAATGAATGACCCATATTGACTACGAAATTACAATATTTTACATGGCACCAATAATGGGGGGCCAAGCTGCCACAATCGCTTCCCCCCTCCCCCATGAATAACTGGGCTCCAACCACGAGTGAAAAAAAAAAAAAAACAAAAAACAAAAAAAAACAAAATAAAAACAAAAAACAAAAATAAAAAACAAACAAAAATAAAAGCAAAAAACAAAAAAACAAAAAACAAAAAAACAAAAAAACAAAAAACAAAACAAAAACAAAAAACAAAACAAAAACAAAACAAAACAAAACAAAACAAACCAAAACAAAAACAAAAACAAAAACAAAAAAAACAGGCTCCACACCCAACAACTTCCCATGACTAACTATATCAACTCCAACATTGATTCACTTTTTGGACAATGCCTCCACTTGTGCAGGTTTTAACCTTGTAAAAATTGCCCGCAAACAAATTCTTAAAAATGGAAAATAAGCAATGGCGAGAGCATAAAACATAAAACATATATACACAAAGATTCTCCCCTAGATTCCAAAATCGGGACTACAAGATTGATTTTTCATTATATTCCTTTCAATGTTACAATACATATATATACATGTCAAAGCATCCATAAACCCCAATCCATTAGCTTTGGATTAGAACATAATTGTAATTCCCTTGACCGGATCTACAAAATACGATGGGAAAAAAACCATCATGCCCAAAACCATGTGTGAAACCCATGCACAAAACCATAGGTAGATCCGCCCACCTAATATAGGGTCCAAAAAAATTCCTTGTGACCTCCCCGCTACGCCCATCGCAACGAAGGGGGGGTTGGTCGTCCCCCTCTAATCCCCCGGCTTCGTGCTTGGGGCTAGTCATGGAAAGAATATAACACACACCCAACAACCTAGACCTAGTTGTTTCTCATATTCACCATCATACTTGAAGACTAATTGAAACTAAATAGAAACTCAATCTCTCCCTGGTGACCACCTTTGTCAACATATCTGCAGGATTCTGGCTAGTGTGTATCTTTTCCAGCTTCAACTGTCCATCTTCCAGAACTGGCCATATGAAATGGTACCTGAGTTGTATATGTTTTTTCTTGGAATGAAATTTTGAGTTCTTTTCAAGATGAATGGCACTTTGGTTGTCACTATATAAATTGCTCATCTCCTTTTTCTTGCCCAACTCATCCATAAACCATTATAACCAAACAATTTCTTTACTAGCCTCTATAGCGGTAGCATACTCCACTTTTGTTGATAAATGTGCAACAATATTTTGCAATTTTGAAACCCAACTGGTAATTGTTCCACCTACATAAAACACATGCCCTATGGTGCTCCTTTTATCTCTATCACCTGCCATATTTGCATCAACATATCCCTGTAGAGCAATGTTTGTACCTCCAAAACATAATGCTTGATGTGTTGTACCTCTCAAATACCTGAGAATCCACTTCATTGCCATTCAATGCTCTTTTCCTGGATGGTTCATATACCTGCTCACAAATCTTACTGTATGTGCAATATCCGACCTTGTGCGCACCATTGCATACATTAAACTTCCAACTGCTAATGTGTATGGAACTTTATACATATAATCCATCTCTTCCTGGGTCTTCGGACACATCTCCTTACTTAGTTTGAAATGGCTAGCCAAAGGCGTATTAACTGGTTTTGCATTGTGCATATTATATCTTTCCAATACCTTTTCTATGTACTCACTTTGAGACAATGTTAATTTGTGAATTTCCCTGTCTCCATTTATTTTTATACCAAGGATTTTATTTGCAACACCTAAATACTTCATTGTAAATGAATTAACCAATTTTCCTTTGAGCACATTTATTTCTTGCATGTTAGAACCTACAACAAGAATGTCATCTACATACAATAGCAATATACTATAGTTTCCATCATTTTTTTCTTAAGATAAACACAGTGGTCGAAGTGACATCTAGTATAACCTTGTTCAGACATAAACCTGACAAATTTTAGATACCACTACCTTAGAGCTTATTTTAAGCCATACAAGCTCTTCTTTAACTTGCACACTAATTTCTTCGTCCCTTTGGAATCATACCCTTGTGGTCATTACATATAGATCTCTTCCTCCAAATCCCCATGGAGGAAGGTTGTCTTTACATCTAATTGTTCAAGATGCAAATCTTCTACTACCACTATAATTAAAATAGTTTTGATTGAAGTCATTTTAACAACAGTAGAAGATATTTCATCAAAGTTTATACCTTTCTTTTGTGCAAACCCCTTCACTGCAAGTCTAGCCTTATACCTTTGTTTTTCTCCATCTTCTTCCTTCAACCTATTAACCCATTTATTCTTTAATGTTGTTTTACTTGCAGGCAACCTGACTAAGTCCCAAGTCTAGTTATATATCAAGTAGTCCATCTCTTTTTTCATGGCTTGCTCCCACTCCTTCCTGGTTTCTACCAATCAAAAATACAAATATAATGAATGACAATATTTCCCAGGGGGTCTACTTAATCTTATAGATATTCTAACAACACTAGTAGGAGTTTGAGGTGCCTATTGCTTTTGTTGTTGTTGTTGTTGTTGTTAATCATTATGATTTTGTTGCCCCTTTGAATTCACTATTCCCATGATATCATCAAGCACTGTGTATTTTGTGTTTTCTTTTCCTGTTTCTTTCCCTGGAACTGATCTTTGTTTAAAACCCTTTCATGGAATACCACATCTCTACTCTTGATGATTTTATGTTTTCATAATCATATAAGCAATAACTAAAATCACTAACACCATACCCAATGAAGGTACACTTCTTTGATTTTTCCTCAAGCTTTGTTGTGTTTTCTTTATTAATTTGGACAAATGCTTCACAACCAAAAGTCTTTAGAAATGAGTAGTTTACCTTTTTACCTATCCATGCCTCCCCTAGAATACCACCATCCAAGGAACTTGAAGGCCCTTTGTTTATTAGATAAAGAATAGTATCTACAGCATTTGCCCAAAATTTTAAGGGTAACCTTGCATGCAATCCCATACACCTTGCACGCTCCATGATTGTCTTGTTCATCCTTTTTGACACACCATTTTCTTGTAGTGTTCCTAGAACTATATTCTCTCTACAAATTCCATGGTCTAAAAAATAATTATCAAACTCCTTGCTGCAACATTCACCTCCATTATCTAATCTATGACACTTCAACTTCTTTCCTGTCTCATTCTCAACCAAAGTTTTCCATTTCTTAAAAGTATCAGAGACATTAGATTTATTTCGAATACAATAAACCTAAGTTTTCCTAGTTGCATCATTAATAAAAGTGATATAATAGTGAGAGCCACTGAGAGATGATACCTGAGTAGGTCCCCATATATCTGTATGCACAAACTCTAATTTTTCACTCTTCTTTTCTTTCCCAACTTTGAGAAATTTGACTCTCTTATGTTTTCCATAAACACAATTCTCACAAAGATCCAAATCAACATGCTTCAACCTAGCAATAAATTTCTTGAGTGAAGAATTTGCATCCCCTTCTCACTCATGTACCCGAGCCTATGATGCCACAATGTTGTATTTACTCCTGTGGACATTAAATAATTAGAGGAATTAGAAATTCCATCGCATAAATATAATGTACCAACCTTTTCTCCTTTTCCTATTACCAAGACTCCTTTAGTGACCTTTATAGTTTTGTCTGTAAATGTAGTTACAAAGCCTTCACCTCCCAACTGCCATGTTGAAATTAATTTATTTATTTTTATCTAAACCGTGCCTTACCTCCTTTAATAGCCATTAGTTACCATTATGTTGCTTTATAAAAACCTTACTCGCTCTAATGATTTTATAGGGTTTATCATCACCCAAACAAATTGTCCAAAATATCCTTGAACATAGTCATGAAAATGTTTCATATTAGGTGGGGCATGGAATGAAGCCCCTAAATCTACCACCCAGTCATCAATAATATTTTATAATGAAAGAATCAAAGCATCTTGCAACACATCACCTTTTACATTCACTTCATGATTTTTCTCTTACTATCCATCTCCTTCTTTTCCCTTTAGATATTTACAATATTTCTTCAGGTGTCCTTTCTTCCCACATTTCTAGCATACTATCCTTGATCTTGATTAGGATCTTCCTTTCCTTGACTTACTGCAATGTCTCAGGCTCTTTCTTTTCTCTAACTTTCTTCCCCTAGTCTCTGCAGTGAAAGCATTACCTGGTGTCTTACCTAATTCTTTCCATCGCATTTCCTTGCTAAGGATAACACCAATAACATCATCAAACTTTAAAGTACTAGATCCAGTGAAAAAATCACTAATGGCCGTGACTAAGCCATTCCAACTTTTTTACAATGAGCATAGAAATAATAGAGCGCTAACTTCATCATCAAAATTTACCCCTCTATAATTTAACTACCTAGTAACCATGTTAAATTCATTTAAATGACCAGCAACAAATCCGCCTTCTGACATCTTCATATTAAATAAACGCTTCATAGGAAATAACTTGTTTGACACCAAGGGTTTCTCATATAGTTTGGAAAATGTCATCATTAGACCCTTTGTTGTCATTTCCAGTTAAATGTTGAAGGCCATTGACTCTATCAGGCACAGTCGTATTGTTCCTAGTGTCATTTTTTTAAGAATCTCCCATTCTTCATTTGTCATACTTGTCGACTTCTTTTCTTTTCTGCTGAGTGGTAGGTAAAGATCATTTTGTTATAAATAATCCTCCATTTTCATATTGGTGGTTTTGACTGTTTAATTTCTCAGCCCTAAACCTACCATCTTCCGCCATTGCTCCCACTTGAACCAGAAACCCTTATTTCTTGCTAGTTTATCAACAAAATAGACCTTTGCCTCTGATACTATTTGTTAGAAATTAATTAGCAGAGAAATAGAACACATAAAATATTGTGGAAACACAAACACAAAAAGTCATAACACAAGAAAAACATAGATATTCGTGGTTCACCCAATTTGGGATACTTCCATGGAGAAACAACCAATCCTTCCTTATATATTATTCAGTGAAATGAAGAGATACAACCTACAACAAATCCATTGTAATTTCCTCTTTGATCTCACACGGTCTCCTCTCTCTTTCTCGCAAAGAATAATAATTCTCAACTGTAATACAATTCCCTCATATAAACTGAGGGTTGCCTTCTAGGGAAAAAAACCCTAAATTAACATAAATTCTACCATCATATATTTCTCCTAATGAACGACCCAGATTAACTATGAAATTACAGTATTTTACAAGGAAAATTTTCATCTAATTTTTGTAGTCTCTCCCCCCTCGGACCCCGCTAGCAGAAGGGGGACAATCCCCCCCACACCCCCACTTCAGGGACTAGAATTCAACCACGACTGAAACAAATAAAAAAAAGAACTCTAAGAAATCAAGAAGATAACCAAGTTCCACACCCAAGAGATTTCAACAAGGGATTCTCCCTTCCTTCGCTAGCCTTCTCTTACTTTTCTAGGACCCTCACATTCCTTCTTAACTTCAAATCTAACCAAAGAATATACTTGATTGATTCTATCACAATGCAGGTCGAATTCCTTCTCTATATAGCCTTCCATGCGACTCTTTAAGCACACTCTAGTAGGACTTTTAGTTGGATGGACAGCTTGTTCTTGGGAGCCCTCTAGACTAACAAACAAACAAAAAAACTTTTTCTTGATACAAGTGCCCACAAGGGTCTTTTGTAATATGACAAGGACTCTTTACTCATCACAACCCCTAGGAGAATTCAATGGATGCTTTACCTACTGACAAATAATTTGAGCATGAAACCGATGCTCCAAAAAAATAATTTTATTTTATTCTTCACATCATTTTCTTTCACCAAATAATATTTACATCATTACATGAGTCAAATGACAATTATGAAGACCGAAACTAGCTACATTATTTAACACACCATAGTATCTTCTTCCTGATCTTTGAGGTGGCAACCTAGCAAATTGTGAAGAGCCCACGCGTTGTTCGATGTTTCTCAGCTCTTGGGCCTCCAAGTCTGCAACTAAGCACCTATATCTTCAAGAGATGTTTTCATTAAAGAGTTTTTCTCCCTGGCCATGCCAAGGAGGGAGAGGCAATCTACCTCTACCCCTGCTTCCTCTTTGGCGTATACCATGCTGTCTTACCAAATCCATGTTTCTTGCTGCCATTACCGTTGACTCCCCACTGCCTACTCCTCCAACCTTCTGCATCCAAGACCTTTACCTTTGTCTCCAACCCCTGAAGTGTTCATAACATTCTCCTTGGAATACCATTAAAACGATAAGGTGGATGAGTGTACCAGTCTTTGTAAGACCATAAATGTCAAGGCAATGAAGGCATGCCTCCACCACCATCTCTTGGATTTTGGGCAGCCAAAAGGGCAAGCCCAAGGCACCGTTGTTCTCATGGTTTAGATGCTCTGATCATTGTAATCATGAAGGAATTTAATGCATACCTCTATCACCTGGATAGCTGGATCTGAGGCTATTATTGGTTGACATTATTTAAATATGCTTATGTGATTATCAGAAGATGTGTTCCCTGCCATAAATTCTCAGGAAAATAAAGAGAAGTGTTATGTAATTCAAACCCATTTCTTTATCATGTTCATTCTAATCATGGGGATTGGATATTATTGGTCTGAAAATAAAAAATCTAGTTAAGATAATTCATATATCTTGAGTATTACATATTTATTTCATAAAATTGCTTGAAACGATAACACTAAAGGCTTGTAATTCAAAACAATTAATACAATTCTTAAAAGAAAATATATTGTCTCAATTTGGTATCCCAAATTAATTCATAACTAATAATGAATTTATTTTTATTAAATCATAAAGTTCTATGAATACTATGGTCTAATGATGGGACAATCATATAATTATTATCTGTAAGGGAACATTCTAACTGAATCAACCAATAAATCATTAATTCAAATTTTGAAAAGAATAATTTCTAAAATCTAGAGGAATTGGCACAAGAAATAATTAGATGCTCTTTGGGAAAACATAATTAGTCCAAAAATAAGCTTAGGCCAATCACCCTATATCTTTGTATATGGAAAAGACACAAAATTCCCAATACATTTAGAATTGAACGATTTATCAATCGCTAGTAGGATCGAAGATTAAGAAGGGGTTACTCTACTCTAGACAAGACATTATTAACTCTTTCAATTAGAATACCAACACATGTTTTGTTTTTCTATAATCATTTGTTTTTCTCTTTGACTCCATTTTCCCAAGGAACAAGACCTTATGGATTCTTAGCAACCCAAATGGGGCTACTATCCCACAATTGGAGCCAAATGTTTACCAACATTTGATGATGAATAGTATTATGTATTTATGTTATAACTAACGGTCTTTTTTTCTCAACACTTAGTCTTTTTCTAGCATATACAAGGTGTGGGCATTTTTTTACCTAGTTGTTTCCCACATATTTCACAACCTGAAACACTTATGCCACTTAGACATTTTCGGTGTATGCAAATTGAGGGTTCCATTTTCCTTTGAGTTCTCCTGCACTTGCATCCCAAATTCTACAATTCTAACCTGCATTTGCACAGTGTACAAATTGCGCCTTCTTTTTACACTTAGCAATTTTACTTCTATGACGGTTGTGAGAGACCTTTTTCTCACTCACTCCCATGCATTTTGAATCTTGCATAACCTTTCCCACATAACTGAAAGCAAGCCACAAGGCTTCATACTTAGCCATTTTTGTAGTTGATTGCTCCTTTTGTATGTGATGCAAGAGACCTTGCCTGCTTTTATCCCACACCCACGTCTTACATCACATATCATGCACTCATTAAATTCCCACTACATTTTTTGAGATGTATTAAATTTTCACAACCAACACATACTTCGTATAACCATAAATCCCTCTTGTAATGAATGAAGCATGTTTTTCACTGAAATATCGTTATCCTTTCAAATTAAAGTAATGGTTGATATTTATTAACCACATTTCCTTTCACTTACTCACACAAATGAGATTAATAAGATAATACCACCAAAGTTCTCAACTTATTGGATTTTAGTTCATTTTCCTGTGAACATTTCTAATAAGTATCAAGCAAAAGATGTTGAATAGAACAAGGGAGGCCTTTAAGGAGATACTATTAACACACCCTCATGACAAGGTTGTGATTTCTAGTGGTACATTGCTTACCGATGGTATGCAGGACTCAATTCAGAAGAAAAGAATAATAACAAGGCCTAGACCTCAAGCATTACACACATTCAATGCATGTTTGAAGTCTTTGATTTCTTAGAGTTGGCTTCCTAGTATAACTCCCATTCCCCCAACTCCCAAGTTATTCTAGAAGATGATTTGACTTCCCAAGGCCAACCAAGTCTTGAAGGTTGCATGGTTCGATGCCTTTGTCACTAATAACAATGGAGGAAAATGTATTCTTAAGAAATCGGTAACAATGACTATTAAAGAACTAGTTAAATCCATTAAAATTGAGGTATGCATGTTATACAGTCCATACAAAGAATTTGGTTAGTTATTTGCAATGATTCCTAGTCAAGAGTCCATTGATTTTGTTCCTAGATAATTTATTTACATTCTATATTACCCTATCCATTAGGGAGCCATTTTTTACTAGGCTCATGTAATTTCTACTGAAATTTAATACCAACTTGGGAATTTCATCCAAACAAAACACTTATGGCTTCATACCTTGTTTATGCTATCATCTATCATAATTCCTTGAAAGGCCTACCTATATCAGAACACTCATTTGACTTTGATCAAGTACACTTATGGTACCCATAGATTTGGAAGAGTAAAATCCAATTCCATCTATCCAATATAGATTTTTTTCCTTACATGATGTAGGAAATTGTTGGCTAGTCGTTCAATAAACATATACTCCTCTAAAGCCCAGGCCTTTTTAGAAAGCAGGGAATTTTTCAAGGAGATGAAGAATAATCATTTATTTGGTTGTTTGAACTTGAAAGGAAGCCCCTAGTGCTTCCAATTTATGTTTGTGATAATTTTTTCTTGGTACAAGTGTGTCAAAAATATAGGAATTGTACACATTTCTTTAATGGAAAAAGCAAGTAACAATTCATATCTTTGCCTGCTAGACTTGGAAGCTTTAGTATCAAAAGTGTTTCCAACATTAATAAATATGTTACTTATGTGGAGACTTTAAATCGAATGAATTAGAAGCAGTTGAGGGTTTTGACCTTGAAACCTTTTTTATTATTCATCTTAATTATGTTGGATATAGTGTGCACTTTTGACTAAGACATGTGGAAGGTGGAGGAGACAATCAGTTTTAAGTGACGCCCCTCAATTTTTCCATAAGGATAATAGTGCCTTACACAATACAAACAAGTAGTATAAACAACATGGACATTCTATTGCAAGTCTTGGCTCTAACCCAAAACAATCCCAAAAGAACCAAGGGGAAACAATGGTGATGGTGTTGGAGAAGGTGGTGATGGACACCACCCCAACTCAATGTGGAAAAAACTAATGTTTCTAGAGTAAGTTCAAAGAGATAGAAGTAACACACAAGGGAATACCCAGGATGTACCTAAGGCAGTGAATATTTAAGTGATGGAAATTGTGGATCTCAATGAAATACCGAAAGTACTAGACTGGATTGAAAATCAAGTTCTTGAAAGTCAATCTATTGTTGAATAATTGGCTCAGGAAGGGCCTATTAATCTTGGCATTCGATCATGTAGTATATGACAATAATTCCAAGAAATTACAATTCGAACAAATAAACTTGAAAAATAGGAAAGCGGTTCATAAGTTAAACTCAAAAATCAGTGTCAAAGGAATAAAACCATTCAAATCATTTGAATTCTATCAAGCAACTATAAATGCATTGGCTTATTCAATTTTCGAGCAAAAAAAAAAAAAAAAAAAAGTACTAAAGAAAATAATAAAAGAATTGGAAGTGACTTTGTTACCTAAGCCATTTTCCATAGAGAAGCTTAAAATTTGTTAATTGGAAATTGGAAATATGTAGTCGATAAAATAAATAAAAGAATTAACATAATCTTTGACAATATTGGGGTGGCTACGACTTCAGCCAACTTGTTTTTTAGAATCAATTCTATCATTGAATATTTGCAAAAGGACTTAGAGAATGAGGAGATGCTCTCCAATGAGGCTTTAACTACATTTATTATGAAAGTGTCAAATATGAATGAATCCCACAAAAAATAACAAAATATGTTGTCCCAATATAGAATGGAGTAGTTAAAATCTTGTTGGAAGGAAAGAATTAATACACTCAAATAATTAATTTCTAGATGCGCTGACATTAAGATAAAAAGGAGTGATTTATTCTTTAAGTTAACCAAGGTGTGTAAGGAGCTAGAGGGTCCCAATTTAATCATGGATGCAATGTTATTTAACTGAGAGAAATTACAAGGATGTGTTGATATACTAAAGATAAGATGGGGCGATTATTTCAACAAACTTGTTGATCTTCCAAAAGAAACTGAAAAATGATTAAAACATTTTATAAACATAAATGCAGACCAATTAGAAATAGCACATTAGGCCTACTATTATTTAAAGGAGATTGAAGATGAATTATTTGAATTCTAAATAAAGCAAGAAGAGATTGTTGCATCATTACGAGATTACATCTAAAAATGGCTCGAAGATGTTCTAGAAGATATAACAAATTCAAAATGGTTCATCGATGGTTATGGTGATTAAGTCTTCAAAATGCATCCATTAGTTAAATTGAGGAGGTTGGAACATAAAGGAGATTCTTCTTTTTCCAACATTGTAAGTAAATTGTCCTGAGTTTGGTCCCCCTACCTTTTCTTCTCACTTAGTAATCATTCAACCTTATTAAATTTGTAGTTTTCTAAGTATATCAAGTTCAATTCCAAATTGCAAGTGTGTAGCTCCTTTCAGCGCTATGAGTTTAAATGCAAATATCTTAAATATGTTTATAAATGTGTTCCATGATTATTTTCGTCTATCAAATGTGTAATTCTTTACTTATAACTATGCTGTAAATTGATGATATTCATTTTTCCCCATGAGAAATGTCTTTATATTCCATATCAGGACTATACATGTTTTAGTACTCGAGGGACTACACAAACTCAACATCAAGGCTTGAAGCCATTGCAAAAATCATCATCGTGACACTTGTTGTAATTGGACCTCCATGGAGAGGATAAAAATCATTCCTCTTGACCACTTTGAGACAACCCAATTTATGATGATATTAACCTTTATTCATGTTTATATTATTATCGTATCATATCATTGTGAATATCTAAGGCGTGTTCCTATCTTAGCCCTTTCCTTTTTGTATTTTTTAATTTTATATTCTTTGTTAAAGAGGAGTGTTGACTCTATAAAAAGAGGGAGGGAGGCGAGTCTTTCCCTTAAAAATATTAGCCTTAAGATTTTTACCCAGCCCGATGATTAACACAATTATGGGCTGATACACCCACGTAGATTAATACATCTTCCAACATTAGCACTGTTGTGGTAACGGCATGCATGGGACGTGACCTTCCTTGCATCGTGGATCAGCAGCAATTCTTTTACAGAAAGGTCTTGCCTTCCTGTTATTCAGAGGTATCCTTCTGCAGAGGGGTGGCTCAACCTACATGATGAAGTGAGAAAGAGCCATCTGAGTCTTGTATGTCCCCCATCAAATCGCTCGTCGTTTGTATGGGTGTGAGTTTTTCTAAAACTTGCTACATCATAATGATGTCTTCAAAATTTCCAAAGATGCATGGAATACTCAAGTTATGGGGTCACCCTCCTATATATTTGAATTCAAATTGAAGATTGTAAAAAAGGCTCTTAAAGGTTGGGTTAAGGAAGCTTATGTTCCCCCTCACAAGGAAAGAATGGATTAGGAAGCCTCTTTGGAGAAAGTTTGAAAGGAACTAGAAGGAGATGTTTTAGAGGAGTTATTAAAAAAACTAGTATCAAGTTGCACTCAACAAACAAAAAGGAAGAAGAAGAATGGTAATTAAAATCAAGAAGTTTATGGAAAAAATCATGGAATCACAACACCTCCTTTTCCAAGGAGCAAACTAAGGCTAGGAGACAATGAAATAACAAAACAACGTCAATACTGAGGCAGGGAGAAAGCTAGAAAAGTTTAATGATATTAAAGAAGAGGCAAAGATAAATCTTGAAAGGCTTTACAATAATGAGAAGGAAGCAAATTTACATGAGGTCAATAAAATGTTAGAAAATATCCCAACTTCCATTTCTAAAGAAGATAATGCAGATTTAATAAAAGAAATATAGGAGAATGAAATCATGGAAGAAATACGATGCATGGAAAAAGATAAAGTGGCCTAGCAAAAAGGGTTTTTAAATCACTTTTACGAAGTATTATAGAATATTGTGAATGTTGATCGCAAAAAAATGCTTAACTACTCGCTTGAGAAGAAAAAAGTTAGCAGGTGTACAAACTCCACTTTTTTGGCTCTTATCCCAAGGAGCAGAATCCATCTTCTTTCGCAATATTTCGACCTATCTCTCTTTACAAAACATCTTACAAACTAGGGCAACCATATAAATTAAATGACTAGTAATTGTTAATACACATCAATCTATGATAAGCATCAAAACAATTACTTTATGATATATGTCTTACTAAAATTGAAAAAATCATAAAATATAATTAAATTGTAATTTTATTTTAAATTATTATTATTATTATTATTATTAATTATGAAAGGAATTAATATAACACACACATATAAGCAAGATTCTTAATTATGAAGATTTACTTCCACTTTACCATGGAGATTATTAATATGTAAATAGACTTTGTTACAATACCATGGGCCAATACTTTGGCTTATCAATACCACATGCACAAAAGACCACTTCATATGACACTTGTTCACGTGACAATTTTTTTAATTAACCAATTCAATTAAAAGAGAAAAAATGGCATAATTACTTTGGAGATAAATCTCAACCTTTGATTCGTGTATACTATTAAGAATATTCTAGAATATTCCATGGAGGTTAAATCCCTACTATCCACCAAATAATTATTGATAATTCAATTAAAATTACGGAAGCCCTATTCCAAAAGAGACATGCCCGTGAACATAAATATCAACAAAATTTAAAATAATCTCATAAAATCAAAATGGTTTGAATGAAAAAATTAAAAAAAATAGGCAAAATCATATTATTTCATGAAGCAATATACTCAAGCAAGGTTAAAAAGAAATGGGAATAATATTCAAAATGAACTTGGCCAATGTATTAGATCATGTTAGGAAAAGTTTTGATTTTATGCCAACATTATAAAATGGATTCAAACCTGCATTGGAACATCATGGATTGCTCCTTTATTAAAGGGTTTGAGATAGGGTTGTACTCTCACTACCTTTTTATGCATAATTTGAGCAAATTTTCATTAAGGGAAGAGCGGGAAAAGTATGATGCATTAGCATAGCACAGTTCACAGAATGACAACCTCGTTTATCATAGCACATATATTCAAAAACGTCTCTGGGTAAGGTAAATAACATGAAAATCCAAATTTATGGATGGAACACAACTTCTTCAAATCTCCAGAATTCATCCTCTTTCAAATATGTTGGATTTCTTCTCTCGAACAAAATCCTTCGTTTCCCTTTGTTATCGATAGAATAATTCCAACATATTTGGTGCAAAAAATGTATAATGGTTGATCATAAGCCATATGGTGGAAATAATTATTTTTTTTTAATATTTTATAGGAGCTAGAAAAAGATGTCTTGAAACGCCTAAATCTAAAAATGAAAGGTTTGTAGTGTGGAAGTTACTCAAAACCACAATAAATCTAATTCGATCTAAACTCACTTGGGTACCTAGCAAGAGACACTTAATTAATATATAAATTGGTGGAGTTTTTGGAAACCACCTATGGAAACCATGGAAGATTTATTACCTCTAATGAATATCCCACAGCGATAAATTATATTAGTAAATATTTCAAAATGGTCCATTGATGGCTCTTGGAAAGGTTGGGAAAATATGTAGTTTGTAGACATTCCCCATCACACAATTAATCTCTTCTTCCAATATCTTGCAAGGTGTACCCCCATTTCTAAAACTTTATTAGATGGATGTGAGTGGGGGGAATGCTTATTTTGTAAGAGAAGGTTACCTTTCTTTACTAATGGACTACATAATTCTTCCCAAATGGAAAATTTGGAACAATATATGGTGGAGGGACTCCATTTTAAAAGTTAGTGTATTTTGTTTAACTATTATATATGAGAAGTTACTAACGAGTGAAAATATTCAAAATAAAGGTATCTAAGGTCCCTTTAGATGTATTTTATGTTGCAAGCAAAGTGAGACAATACAACACTTATTTATGGAATATATATATATATATACACATCAAGTTTGGGGAAATAGTTTAAAATGATTATCTCAATCAATCTATCCTCAAAGTGAGATATAATGGATATTTTCATGAAAAGTATCTTATTCTTAGACAACGGATGGTGATTCCCATGTTCATATGCTTGGAAATTTGCTTGCAAAAAATGAGAAAACATTTGAACAATATAAAAATCTCCATACTAGAGCGGTGACATTTGTTTACAATCTAGTTGCTCAAGATATTCTAGTTAATTTAGATACAACAACTGGTTATTAAAAACCCTTCAACTAAGATAGGTGGTGAACCTTCCCTATGTTTACCCCACCAATACAGGAAAATTGGAGACTACGTCTATCTAGAAGAATTTGAATAATGGAAGTAGAATAAAGGGAAACGTGTCCTCTTCTTCAATGGAACCTAAAAAGGAAATCCAAGGTGGGTAGGAGTGGGAGGGGTTATTATTAACCCTAATGGAATACAAAAAATGGATTATGCATGGGTTCTAGGGCACTCTTCAAACAATCAAGCTTAATTGTTATGCCTCCTTTTTAGTCTTTATTTAGCTTCCTCTTGGTAGATTAATAAGCCCATGGTTCTCAAAGGCTGAATTAATCATCAACTCCATGAAAAATAAAAAAGGAAAAATATTATTCACCTTTAGAGAGAAAATTGGTTAGAATACATCAAGAAAGTCACAAATTTGAAGAGATATATTTCTTCCACATCCTCGAGAGGTACAATGAACAAGATGACATTCTAGCAAAAGAGGTGTCCTCTCTTTACATCAAGGAGAACTATTCATGTCTTTAGGGAACCAGGAGTTCCATGTTCCATATTTGTTTAATGATGAATTTACTAACCAAAATTTGGGTTCTAATATTGCTTATTCCCCACTTTTTTTAATCAATAAACTATCATATCTCTGGTTTAAAAATTGTCATTTCAACCCTCTCTCTCTTCCAAATTTGGTGATGGCTCATACCTTTCCTATTTTGGCTCGATGCATCCCTTTAAACCCCATGATTTTCCTCATGATTTCTCAAGGTATGATAAGTATGGCTCACTTTGTTCATGGTCTACTATGTTGTATAAATGAAACTCGAATCTTCGGCTACGTGATGCATTCATTGGATTGGCTAGGTTGCTTCAGGGGATCTCGATCATGGATTTCATGTTTGAAAGGGTTTTAATTTTTCTTCTTCTCAATCTAGAGCCCATATTTCTTAGGTTCATGTGTTCTTCTTTTAATCTACTTTGTATTTCATTTTTATTCCCTGTTCCATTCGAATAGTGTTTTGAATTTCAAGATGAAGGGACACCCTTTGATCTTAATTTTAGTAATACCCAACTATTTCATTTCCCTCCTCTACTTTCAAATTGATTACAATCATTTCTAGTCTTGTTAAATATCCATTGTTCTCATTTTCCACATGTTTATTATCCCTATTGTGTCATTTCGTTGCTTTCCCTCCACACAATCCTTATTTGGTCATACATAGGAATGTTCAATTTTTTCCTTATGGTTTTGTGGTTTGAACCCTGGTCATGCCATAGCTCTAACTCTTGCCTAGTTAATTTATTGGAGCACAATGACCTCCCTTTTCCCAATTTGAATCTTTATGCATGTTCTACCTCTCTTAATATGAAAGGAAACAAAAGGGAGAACAACATGGTGGCTAATAGACACCTTCACAACGATTAAGAAATTCGACTCATTTTCAACACATGGTGCTAAAATATTAAGCCTCAAAATGGAGAACGACAAAATAAACGAAAAAATGGTTGTTCTAATTCAACAAGCTATAAATTCATAGTCAATATTTTGTCAATGACTATGCTCCTATGGAGGAAAACTCATTTAATCATAAGCAAAGAACACAAAGGCGGGAAAAGATGACATAAGGGCAATTCAAGAAAAAATTGTCTATGGTTAATCTAGAGCTTCACCTGTAGTAATCCAAGTTATTAATGTTTTGTAAAATCAAAATTTCGAAAGGTCTTTATATGAGAATATGTACAAGAAATTTTATAAATTTTACAGCATTTCACCTCTTTCTCAATCCAAGAAAGGAAAATTTCCCAGGAATTTTGTGCTTCAAAGTTAGTTTGAAATAGATGTAGTTGTTTCTCAACAACCCTTTCATATAAAATAAATGATAATTTTTTTTGTTTAAAAAAAAAAAAAAATCCATGATGCTTTCTTCTTCTTGTTCTTCTTCTTCTCATTGGAAAGTTTATGGTCATATGTTGGATTTATGGTGATGATTTAGAAATGCAAGAGAAATAGATGTGTTCCACTAGTATAAATGCGATTGAAACGTTCTTTGACCAATTTATTTTTACAAGAATTTGTAAATAAGACTTTGCGGAATCATCTTTGGATACTTCAACAAAAGTGTATAGACTTGTAACCATGTTTTTTAAAATAAATATGTGTACGTCCCCACTCGGGGTGCGATCCAACCCTAGTGGGCTTGTCCAGGCCCTGAGATTAATGCGAATCTTAAAGATCGTCACAACCACCCTCCACATGCATCCAATACTTAGAGCGATGGTGGTAAGCATGCGATGTTTAATGCCTGAAGGTGGTAGAGTTTTAAGGACAGATGGAGGGGGGGGGGAGGACATTTTTTTCAGCTTGTTGAGGAAGGTAGCTTGGGTGCTCAAGATACTATGGAACTTGTGTGTGAGGGGAATTCGAGGCAGATGAATACCGCCGACATCCTCAGTTATTAGTAGCGATTCCTGGTATGTTATCGACCTTAACCCTACAAATTTACTTAGAATGTAGTAGTTTATTCAACCTCAGGTCGGGGAATTGAATGTGTTTGGGCTATGGGATGAGAGGCACTAGAAGGGATAGAGGCATGGCCACACTGGGCTCCAAGTAAAGTCTGTTTCCATTGTTCTGCTCATCCCAGTGTTGTATTTTTTAACCCCGTATAGAAATTACCTGCATACGAATTCTAAATCACAGGAAAAAATAAAAATGTGAGAGCATAACACATAAAACACATATACACAGAGATTTCCTACTGGATCCCAAAACCAGGACTACCAGCTTGATTTTT